>VXAZ01010417.1:1090746-1147648 GCA_013399875.1 Gymnorhina tibicen | reverse complement strand
TTTTTTTTTTTTTTTGCCCCCTAGTATAGACTGGAATGCAATCTGGTGAACAGAAAGCTCTTGGAACATGTCAGATGGCTTTGAGGAAAGCAAAATGCTGCCTCTTTCAAGAATGGTATGTTTTCTGATGTTGTCATGGAGCTTTTTGTTGGTCTGTTTTGTTTTGTTTTTCAAGTGAAAAGGAGAATTGTAACTTCCTTTACACCAGTACATTAGCATAATACGTTCCTGCCTTCAGGTACTGTATGTCATTGTTATGAGTACATTTTGACATCTCTCACACTTCCAGCACTCTAAAGATCCATGACAGAGCTGAATGAAAACTTTTTTTTTTTTTTGGACTTGGCAGGAGCAGTAAGAACACATAAAACCTGCCAGCTGTCAAGGATGTAAATGGTGATTTTGTTTCACTTTTTTAATGAATTAAAGCAGGATTGAAATCTGTCCAAAGACAGCATGTTGGGCCTTGCAAGGAAAGAAAAAAATGAAAGGGAGGGATTTTTTTTTTTCTCTTTTGGCACTTATGCTCACAGAGTGTTTATTCTTGGTAGCACAGTATAGGACAGAGCTACTCTCCTGGAAGAGCTTTGGCTGTGGCAGGAACTGGTTTCAAGAGAGAAAACATTTGAGGGATTGAAAAAAAATCTTAATTCTGCCTTATTTCAATACAGGCACCTGAAAATTACAGTACCCATCACTGCTTTGGAGAAGGGTGGCAGTGAATCAGTGGCACAAGTCACTTTGTGTGCCATCTACAGGATGAAGCCAAACTAAAATCTGATGGATTTTTCTTATAAATCATGTTTCTGTTGCCATCTTGCCGATGCCACTTTTTGGGGTGGGGATGGGTGTGTCTTTCTTCTGTCAGGCTGGCATTTGAGGCATCGTGTACCTCTGAAGGGACTGCGGTTTGTCCCTCCAGTCCCTCGTTTCCATGCATGTGCATTTTCCTCTTCAGGGGTGAATATACGGTAAAGAATTTGCCAGGTGCCTTGCTTTTTATGCCCTAATTTCTGCTTGAGATTTTCCTGTGGTCTCGCATTCCAGAACCAGCCAATTTCAGGTCGTAATTTCCGAGCTGTGAAGAGGTTATCAGTCATGGTGGCTATCTCCGCACTTTGAAAACTGAAATGCAGATGTTTCAAAGAGCACTGGCAGAGCGAAATGAAGCCTGTTCTTTTGGAAAGTGGAGCGCCTCACATCAAAACAAGCTTATATTGACTGATGTTCCTGGACCAAAGACCATCCTGGAAGCACAGCTCAGCTGTGGGTTTGGGTCAAGCCAGGCACAAGCTCATCTCCAGCAAAGCGGGCTGAGCTGGTCCCGTGTGCAGAGTGGAAGAGGTTCCATGTGCCTGGCAGGAGGTGCGTGCACCACATTAGGTCTTGCAGGGATTTACAAACAGACTTCAATTTAGGCTTTGTGAACAGACCTATTAATCCAATGTGGCTTCGCAGGCAAGCCAGGCTCAGGCTGTACTTCAGCCAGGTGATTCAGACAAAATAGAAGGGAAGAAATTTGTTCAGACAAAATAAAACGAGTACTAGCTTCTTCCAAAAAAACTCAAGATGGACCCAAATTCCTGAAGAAAATGTCTAACTCCCTTTTCCTCCCCTCACCTCTTCCCCAGCCTCCTAAACCCCTGGCACCTACCCACTTTAGCTGGAACAGAATGACTCTTCTCAGGTTTCCAGCCTCTCTTCAAGTAGGAAGTATAGAAAATCTCACAGGAAAGCCTTTTCTTATGAGCTTTCCAGGCAGATTTTTCTGAATAAAGAGAGTCTTACACATTTCAGCTGAGTCTTCCATCCCCAGCTTTAATGTAAGTCTTGAGACACAACATGTAATTACAGGATTGTCATCTGCTAAACCCTCCAGCCACTCCAGTAAACTTTGTAGGATTGTAGGAAGTATAGTGAGTTTGAACCCTCCTGTCTGCTTTTTTCTGAAGAGAAATCTTCAGTTACAGCAGCATACCAGGTAATTGCAGCACTTACATATCAGAGTGGAAAAGAGTGACCTGATGAAATGGGGCAGCTCAGCAATAAATACTAAATTGCAATATTTTCCTCACTTTGGGGCAGTTGTGCATGCTCTGCAAAGACACAGAGCAGGTTCACCCACCTCTGGATCCTGCTGTTACTCAGCATCTTCTTCTTCTGTCTCTGAAATGGGGAGAACCTACTCAAAGAAATTAGTCTCCAACTTCCTCCTCATTGATGGAAACGAAAGCACAGGAGATGAAAGGAAAGGAATCCCTGCTATCTTTCCGGGTCACACTTTTCACCCCCTCATTTGGGCCTGGGGTATCTTCCCCACACTGTGAGACCTCCCCTAGCAGGAGTGAGGCTCACCTACCTCCACCAGTGGCCCCAGCACCTGTACCAAGGGAGTTGAGACCACCGTGGGTCCACAGCATGTAGAGCCATTGATAAAGGGATGAACAAAGCAATTTCGGCATTTAAATCTTGCTTTGGGTGGACACAGGAGGAAAGACAGGAACGGCTGGTGTGGGGAAGAGCCAACTGACCACTCCTGGCCCTCCTGCCCCCCAAGTCACAGCACATTTCATGCCACCAACACACAGCCCTGAGGAGAGAAGTCAACAGTGATTATTTACTCACTTGCTGAAGCGGTAATTTGTGCTCTATTATGAAAAGTTTTAGGTTTGCTGATGTATGGGAGGCAAAAAGCCCCCAAATTAGGACACTTGGGTTGGCACCTTCAATGGAGGGAAGGTGCCTGGTGTTTAGCCTCACTTTCTTTGACGGGGCCTCAGCGCTTAACCATGCTTAATCCTTTTTAATGAATACTTTGCTGATGCAAATCAGCCCACAGATGTCTATTTAAAGGAAAACACCGAAAAATCTGTCAGGAGACTTTGTCTCTGTAAGATAGACTTGGCCAAACTAAAGAGTGCCACAAAAAGATGAGTGAAAAATAACTGCAAGTTAAAAACACGCTTCGGGAAGGATGGTTCAGAGGAGAATGTTTTCCGAAGTGGTGAATTTTTCATTTCATGGTTATGAAAAGAAAAATAATTTGATTCTACTCGTCTCCAAAAATAGTTCAGAACAGAGAAATACAAGCACTGTTTTCAAACAAGGCTTTCCTGTCCTTTAAACCTACTTTCTTTCGAAAGGCAGGAAAGAGCACAAAGTAACAGTGGCTGTTTTGTCAGTTGGAAAACATTTAGCAAGTGTGAGAATGTGGAGGGGTGAGAAAAATCACATTCTTAAGCTTTGTCACTGTTTCTCAGCTGGAAAAATATTGGAAAGCAGAAAAATGTTTCTTTTGTCATACATCCTTAATTTGGAGAATGGTTCCATAGGAAAGGCCTTGTCTCCCAGGAAAGGTATTCCACTGAGAAAAATCAAGAGTTTTCCAGCACTCTCTAACCACATGCCTCGTTATCATTTCTACCCACTGAATGATAAACAGGGCATTTGTCAGGCTGGATATTCATTCCTCAAAATAATGTGTTATCACAAAGGATGTGGCCAGATAGATCTTTCTGAGCATTATAATTTTCCATTTTTTTTCTGTGAGTGGATTTTGAAAAAGAGCTCTAAATATGCACTCACATACAAACATGAGATGGTCAACTCTTTTTTAGGACACTGCTCATTTAGGAAACATTTCTAACATTTTCAAGAGCAGGATAATGAGGAGCACATACAAATTTACAGCTTGAGCCATTACTCAGAGACTTTTCAAGTTCGATTTGCCATCTCTAATTATTCTTATTTTACTGCTTTTAGTACTTTGAACAGTTTTTGGAGGGCTTAATCAATCAAGAGTGTCACATTGCATAAAAATCTGACTTCCTCAAACTGCTGACCTTCCCCCCCCATCATCCAGCTTTGCTTGATCACCCTTCCCACCCTCACTGGTGGTTATTTTAATCAAACAGCATTTGGGGTAGTCAGGACAGTCAAGTGATCCAAATGTACCCTTTTGCCCAAGCCATCATTTGCAAATCATTGCACAAGGTGCTGTGCTTTCCCCCTTACTCTACCAGAGGCTATTGCTTAAAAGATCCAGTCCCTGTAAAAACAATCACAGGTCAACACTGAGAGAGTGATGGAAAGGCCCGTTTCAGTCATGTGTTTTTTGGCACGGAACCACGGCGAGCGCATAATCTGTATAAATGTTAGCTTTCTAAATAAACAGAACCTCTGGTTGCATGAAGGCACAGAATAAAGTTGAAACTTGTTTCTTTCATTAAGTAACCTTTCAAAACCAGGGTTTTTTTTGTTCTAGACACCCATCAATCCTGACAGATCACAATAAACAAACAGCAACAATGGCAACGGAGCCAACGGAGCTGCCCTGCACATTTTACTTTGTTCCTTTCCTCAAACATGGAAGTATTTTGTCCACTATCCAACATGGAGACGTTGAAATGGGAATGGGAAAGTCTTTGGGGCTTGTATCCTGCTGTGGTGGGTGTCAGTAGAGCAGTGCCACCAAGCAATCCCATGGGCGAGGCTTGAATTCCATCTGTGATCCTTGGGGGATGTTGGTGATGTAAACTTCCCACTCTGGATCTGTGCGGGTTATATGGGAAAAGTCAGCTGCTGGCAGTAGCCATCCCTCAATACCCGGTCCACAGCCTGACCCATTTCCAAGCTGCAATAGTCTAAGCAGAAATTCTTTTGCTTGGTGTTGCTATTGCAATTTCACCATGGTGTCACTGATATACACAAGAATTTGGGGTTTTTTTCAGTCTGAAAAGGGCAGCAGGAGTGATCTGTTGATGTGCTTAAAATAGCCTGGAAAGCAATGAGGAAAAAAATAAAATTGACCCATCTCAAGCAATTATATATAAAAAAAAAAATCTCTAAATATTTTGTGCCCTGAAGTATTTTTGAAAGAGAAGGAAAAAGTATTGCTTTGTACTATGCTATAAATGCCTTAAAAATCCATCATTCCCCAGCCATCTGTCTAGGAAGGCAAAGCTGTGCAGATGAAAAGACACAGAGGCAGAGAGCAGTTGTCCATGTTGAAATGCTGTTTGTCTCTGGGCTCTGTTCCACCTCCTCCCACTGTCTTCTGGATGCTCAGAGGTGCCCTTGCGCCAGGCAGGCCAGCATTTATAGAACAAAGTTTTACATTTTACTTTCTAAAATTTAAATCAGCATTAATTAAATCCTTTCACTGGACAGTATGTAAGATGTTGCCTCTCTGGGAAAAGCAGAACACAGAAAATAAGCCCATATTTTATCTGAGAATGCACGCCTCACATCACAGGTAATGTAGGGATTACAGAAGACGTGATTTCTGTGCACTGACAATACAGACATGCTGTTTCTGGAGGAGAAGGAATTTTGGGTTTAATGTAGGTGGGGTTTGAGTCACTCAGCAGTTTGTCTGAGGCAAAGGTACAATACATAGCTTTTATTCAAAAAAAAGAAGGCACTATGATTTACTTCTTGTCACACAACACTAAAACAACACATGGTTACACAGGTCATTTCAAAATGAGTTTTTTCTTTGGCTGGTCTGCACAGTGGTGGCAGGACCATGAATCTTAAGAGTGTATATTCATTTTCTTCTCAGTGAGTAAAGGCATCAGATAAACAAAAAAACCCAAAAAACCCCCCAAACATAAGCAAACATAAACCAAACCAAAAAAACCCACCTTGTTCACTCAAAACCCCTTGCTAATGGCTACAGTAAATTTCCCAGCACTTCAGCATGATTGACATGCGGAAGTCATGTTCTGGCACAAATATATCCTGATGAAGTTATCTCTTCAGTGGTCACAGAGGGTCATCTTTTATGTCTTTGCTCCTTTGTAAAGAAGGTCTTAGGTAGGTCCCCTCCCACTTTCATGTCCACACATGATTTCATAGTTTATTAACAATTTGGTGGCTCTCATTGTGTTGTGGTGCTTTTCTTGTTGTTGACTGCCACCTCAGCTTTGCCGAAGTGTGTCTTGATTTGCAACTGTGAAAGGAGGTCTTAGGCTGGGGCAGAGTGTGACCCGTCACCTCTCCTTGTCACACTCAAGATGTGCAGAAAGGAAGGGATCAGGATTAGCAGATCCAGCCTGTTGCTCTGCTCCCATTCAGGGCTCAGACACAGTAAATACGTGGCATGCACTGATTACTGATTTTAGCACCACCCAGCCCAAAATCCCCTCTCAGGGCTCCATGGCAGGAGCAGCACTCGAAGAGCTCATCTGTTTCACCCAGTAAAGAGGACAGGAGAGCTGCACAATCCTCCTTTTTCTATGAAACAGGAGTTTTGCCTGCTTCCAGAGGTAGATAAATGCAACACAGAGCTCCCACCAAGTGCCTTAAGCCTGCTAAGTAAAGCAGAACAAAGCACAGTGAATTACACCTTTCTGAGCAGCTAAAGCAGGGGAGTTGAGCGTTTTATAGCTCAGGTCTGTGTCATTCACTTGGCAAACAAAGCTTTCATATATTACTTAAAATCCCTGAAAACTGTACGGTATGCAAGATGTCATTGTCTGAGGGTCTTTTTAGTGGGCACCTAATCTTATTATAAATTAGACCACTGAATACCCTACTATCTTGATAGTGTGTCTTGACTCTTCCTTGTTTTGAAAAAGAAATCTTCTGAAATGCCAAAAATCTCTAAAGGCATTTCTGACATTTCAGAAAATATGCTGAGGCTCTTGTCAGCATGGAAAACTGCCTGAATAGCATTAATAAAACATGATTAAACATAACTTTCTCTGAATTATGTCATATTTTTGATTTTTTGAAGTATGAAAGATATGTAGATGAAAACACTCGGTTCTATAGATGACTTGAAAGTTCAGAATTGCCCTGGAGACCTTTGTGTCAGCCAAAGCAGATGCTGTAATAAAATTACACATACAAATACTTTAACAGGTTGTTCCTAAAACTAGAGTCCTGTTTATTGGAAACTCCCTACCTTTGGCAATTCTCATCAGTTGCTATAATAAATACTCTGCTTTCTGCAGAGCATAAGAGAAGATCTGAAAGTGTTTGTGAATTTTTTGCATTGTCTTGCAACAGCCCCCAAACCAAACAGTGCTCATAAATCCATCCTTTATCCTTGTTTAGTTATTAAATGTTTCTGTTGGATCTGCTTCCGAGACATTTGAACTTTTCAGCTGGCGCTTCAGGAACTTGTGACAAGTCATAAGTGAACTACATCCATTTTGTTAAGGGGTTTCAACAGCCTTTAAACTCTCATCATCTGTTGGCACTGCAACTCTCTGAAAACCCCCAAAATCTGACTTACAACAGCTGAACTTTTCTTATGCAAGGATTTTCTGGCCTTTTGGATGCATTGACTCTGCCTTGATCTTGTTTAGAAACTGAATTATATACAAAGAAAATGTGTTATGCTGTTTATCTACGGACCTTACAGACAAACATATAAGACATATGGAATCATTGCTTACAACACAAAATATAATTAAAATATATGCACATACACTGGAAGGGGGGCAACTGCAGAATAAAAATGTCAAGGCAAGTGGCCAAGCACACCTGTGAAACTACAATTTAAAACCGATTTGAAATATATTCTTTCATTTTCTTGGGTTTTCGTAGGTCACTTAGATATTTACACCAATTTGAAAGAGTAGCTGTGTGGTATTTTCAGGTTAAAATCTCCGTTTGTCTATAATGTTTTCCTTCGTGCCATTATTCCTCCCTGACAGGTGAGGGGAGGTTTTGACACTGTTAATATAACACAGGGTGTTAATCTTATAATCGCCCTGTCAGCACATCGTGTCAGGGTGTTAATGGCCACCTTTCAGCCACTCGGGCTCCCCTGCCAATAAAAACACTGCCGGCTCCTATCCAACCAGCAGCTATTCTGCCCTTTCCCTAAAGTATAAATACAAAATTTCACTAGCCATGTGGCTGTAAAAGATGCTCCTCTCTATTTATTTCCTCTTCCTTCTCTGCACCCCTTGGCACAGAAAGCAGCTTTGACACCGAGGCCTTTTAATGTGCTTTGCAGGCTTCATGTTATTTTAAAATATGCAAATTATTTTTTTCAAGTTGTAAATAAACATAACACCTTGGACAGGATGAAAGGAGTTTTTTTTTTTTTTAACAGTGAGAAGCACAATTATTTGCCACAGCACTTTGCTATGTAAATATAACCCAAAGACAAATGCTGTGTTTCTGTAATTTCTCACTGGTTGCGACGAGTCCGTATTTTTCTCTCTGCGCAGGACAGGGGCTTTTCCAGTTTCCCGGCAGAAGGAGTTGCACAATTCCAGATGACTTACTTTATATGCCTAGAGGAGCTTTGTTACACAAAGGGAGACAAAGAGAGGGAGAGGGAGAGAGCACACACTCAAAATAATAAACAAAGAAGAATAGGCATTCCTGCAGTTATCCATAGGGATTCCAGATGCTGCTTCATCCCTCTGCAAGTCCTGCGTGCCTCCCTACACCTTAATGAATACTAAATCCGGGTTAACATTCAGTGAGGTGTGGGGGGGCCAGAGCTGTGATGAAACCCCACAGTGCAGCCAGTTTGCTGCTTTCACTATCTGGTGCTTGGATTTTTACTTAATTTCTTATGGGTTTCCTTTAATCAACGTGACGTGGCTGATTGGCCGGGGCTGGTTCCAGCCTCATGTGCTGTCCATCTGGATTTTATACTCCTTGCGTTTTCCCAGCTGAAAAGAAACAGACGTACTCCCCAACTCATTAGAACCCAGTCCCCAAAAAAGTAACAGTTTGTTCCTAGACAAAAAATTTGTTTCTCATGTGGGATTTTAATGCAGACCAAAAAAAAAGGAGCAAAGCATAAACAATCACCAGTTTCCATGTAATACCCAGCCAAAGATGCAGTCAAAATTATTTCTGTATTAAAAAATCAGGATTTACTTAGTCTTTGCTTGCTGTATTTTATTCTAAGCACGAATGCTGGAATTCCTATTATCTCGGATGCACAAAGATGTTCATTATACTGCTGCATAAAAAATTGTGGGTATTTTCCACAGTCTTTCCATTGCATTACACGTGCTTTGCAGCAGCAAAGTGAACATGAAAAGTCAGACACTCAGAACAGATCAAGATACCCCTTATCTTGTTGTGGTCAGGAATTAATATAGAAAATATATATCATTTTTGCAAAGAAGATGATATTGAATTGGATGATTGGATGATTTAGAATTGGATTCTAAATATAAGGCGGTGTAAGAGGATCTATCATTGACTCCAAGAAAAGCCCAATCAGCCAAGCAGCCTCCAGCTCATCCAAGCCTCAGTGGCCACTGCCAGTCCACTTAACCGCTTATTTAACATTTGGTTATTAACCCAGCATATCCTGTTTTGGTTCTGCAAAGTTACTCATTGCTGATTTCTAAATGTTTGTGGAATTGCAGCTAAATCAAAGGGAAGGTTTAAGCAGCACTTTAATATGTCTTATATACTTCAAAACACTACCAGAGGGATAAAAAAAGTATTTAAAAGAGGAGGTCTACCTCTAATTAAACTGACTGACCACTTTATGCCCATACTGCTTCCTTTTTTATTTTACCTGTTACCAGGGGCTCAGAAATATCTGTCCTTGGCAGAAGGGAGGAACGTTACCATTTGCAACAGGAACACTGGGTCAGCAGTTTGGATAGTGGACAGAGATTCAAACCTGCACGTGGATGGAATGATGTGTACGAGCAACGTGAAGGAGGGGAAAGGAAGGGAATAAACAGCCCTTCCACCTGCAAATCCCAGAGCACCCTAAACTGGTCACTGCCTGCCAGGAAGTTTTCACATCCCAGTCATTAGCTGTGCAGGAGTTTCAGAGTTTCATGTGTTGGTGAGGCTGCGTGGGTCACTGTAGTTCAAAACAAAGAAGTCCAAGACTCCTGTCCAAACAGCTGTGCTTCGTATTTGAATTTTAGCCTTGTGGACTGTAAAAACCTCAGGCCCAGTGCTCCCCAAGGAAGTCTTGCATAAGTTTTGTTCTCACTTGGTGGAGCATAGAGAAAGTAAAAGGTCCAGACTTCAGCTGACCTTGGAACACTGAGAGTGAATGGTCAAGTCCCTCTTATATATCTCTGTATATTTAACTCCTGTGAACAGTAATGGGACTAACATCTGCGGAGTGAGGAGCAGCAATAACCCTAAAGAAAGCAAATTAGGAGGAGCCAAGAACAATCAAACTTTGTTACATTTTAGAATTTTGCCAAAGCAATAGCTGTTCCAGAATTACTTTATAGGTTCAGCAAACCTCTCCATCTGCAGTGAGATTTCATCTTCCCAACAGAACTCAGCTATTTACCAGTTTTTTGGTGCTTTAGCTTTGATAAGCAAAGCAAGAACTCCAAGAACTCTTATGCAAAACGGAAGCAGCTGCTTGCAGAGATGAGACAGGATGGTAAAGGAAACCTCCAGGGAACACTGTGACAGGCATAGTGCTTACAGACTGTGCAGAGATGTGAGAAGGATGGAATGCTCTTCAGTTTTCAGTGATCTCTTCTGCCTGGTGGGAAAGTGGATTCAGAAGAGTGGGAAATTCATATGAACTTGATTTGGTATTTCTGAGGACAGAAGTTCTTTATTGACAACCTGGGTGGTGTTAACATCAATGTACCCCTTCGCATTTCATTGCTGGTGCACAGAGAATACTTCTTGGGAAGAGACAAGTTCACCCTTCTCATCTTTATAAACTTGGCTGTCCCTGAACCTTTGACTGGGAGTTATTTTAGATTAATTTTTTGGAGATACTGAGATTCTGTCAGTAAAATTTGGACTGAGACCACTGAAGCAATTTTCACAAGCTAGCACTGGATACAGCAGTCAGCTGGTCTCACTTTTCAGTTGCCACCAGCCTGCCTTTGACCAAACTGCTAAATGGAGGGCTGAAGCCTTCAGCATCAGCTGAGAGAGTCAGCCACAAGATGATTAATAGAGAGTGCACAGTCAATTCCCTCGTGACTCTACAAAAACTATAGCCAGACCTTCAGCAGCCCATCAATATTTTGAGCCATCCAGCTCCTGAGATTCCCCAAAGAGATTGTCAGATCAGTGCGAGAAACACAGGGGTCAGAGTGGAATCTGTGCACTTGACTGAATTACTGCTATGAGACCTGTGGGCTGTGGGAGCCTATTCCACGCAGGACTTTCCAGGAAGGCAGGAGAAAGATGTCTCCTGTTTCTCTGGCAGAAAGGTGCTTGTGAAGAGGAAGACATTCAACCCAACAAAGACCTACAGCAATAAGAAAACGAAAAGAAAACTGGCTGTTTCTTAGAGACTGCACGGCTGGTCACACACTTCCAAAACCATATGAAAGCTGCCCCATTTACATATGAGTTTAACACAGAAAAAGAACTTGCCATAAAAGAGGAAACAGACCAACCGTGTGACCTCAATAAAGCCAGTCAAGTGCCTGCTTTATCTCCAGCGGTGCAGCAGAAGGTATGAAACCAGGTTTGATGGGTATGTATTGCCTGTCTGGGAAAAAGGAGATCCTAACTACTGTTATATCTGGAAAAGACACTGCAGATGATTCTTGGTCAGTTAAATTTCCCTGAATTTATCGAGTTATCTGCTCCAGAACTTAGGTGGGAAAGTTGGCTACAGGTGGTTCTGTTTCTGTACCTAGGTAGCTACAGGAAACAAATCAAAGAGCAAGCACCAGAAGCGTGGCCAGCATATTTCAGGCAGGGCCTGCCTGGCTGGCTCTGCTTGTGACACAGCCTCCCTCTGGTAGAAAACATGTATAAAAATAAATTATTTGATTGAAAAAACACCTTTGTGGAGATGATTTAAAACAAAGCAGTACCCAGCCTCAAGAATGCTGAAACTCCTCAAAGGAACAGCAGCTTGGTTGGCAGAAAGAGACACACAGACTCCTTGGTGCTGTTCCTACAGCCTTTTAAAATTCATTTGTTTCTTTAAGAGAAGACTGTCTTCTAAGATACTGTGACTTGGAGAAGGTGGAACTATTTCCAGCTTTGTCAAGCTCTGTAATAATGAAAAGGTCAGTCATTCCATCTTCTTCCCACTCGTCTTCCTATTCTTCTTCCTGACATCCTGGCACTTTTCTGTTTTACTGGTTTGGTCATGCTTATGAAACAAATGTTATCAAGGTAATACTCACAATTTTTCAGCAATTTGGAATGACTTCTGCTGTTTGTTTTCCCCACATAAACACTGTGTTATGTGGAACTGATCATTATCAGTCATGTTGGAGTTTGAGGCTTGGTGAATGCAGAGTTGTGATGCTGTTAATTCCAACATTAATAAATGCGTGTACATGTAGGGAAGCAGAAATGTCTTTGTTTATCCAGTGTCAATGAGAACAGAACCTAACTCACCTGAATTTTTGTGAATTCTCATATTTAATCCATTCAATTACATGACCACATAGCTTTTAAAAAATATTCACTCTCTTCTGGCTCTGGCACTCGCCATCTGTTATGCCTCTAAAACTGGCTTTTATATGCTGAATAAACAACCTTCTGTTTTCATTATTTATATGCCATGTTATGAAAAATCTATAAACACAAGGCTTCTCACTAATTATTAAATTGCCACCATTTATTATATGGAAATATTTATTTAATTCATTCCAACTACTTTTTTTTCCTCTTAATTCAAGATAGTCCAACACATTTGAACAGTAGCTTCCTGGACAGATAAGTAATAGATTAAGCTTCCTTTTGGAAGAACAGGAAGCATAGCTTTAAATTATTTAAAGTGCTGGCACTCCAGAGAAATGGATTTTCCCATTATAAGATTGCTCAGTGTTTTAAACAATGTCACGAGCAATTTTGACCAGAACAACTAAATGATTTAAATAATAGAACACACACAGAGTGCAATATCATAGCAGTTTCTAGAATGCCCTTTCAAAGTCATTGCTGCATCCTGATTCTATCAATGATAAACTGGTATTTTGAAGGAAAAAACTTTACCCAGTGCAGAGAAGCTGGTCAGTGTGGAGAAAAGAGTGATTATGGAAAAACTGAATGCTTCTGCAGAGAGGTTCCTGCTTGGTTTCCTTCCATCTTTACAAGCAAGACCAGTTTCCAACTGCAGCTGAACTGAGATTACAGACCTGCTTTTAGTCTGTGTGACTAACAGAGGGGAAACTATGTCAGCATTGGAAAAATAATGATGGTCCTATTATATAAAAACTGGCCTGAGAAGAGTAGCAATTTCAGACTGACCACCAGCATGAACGTATTGGCACTTTCCTTTTCTGTTTACCATATCTACATAAATATTCACTAAGTGTTTATTTGTAAGACTTCAGCTGGCACTTCCTGTACACCCTAAAATTTCATCATCTTCAGCGAGTGCATTACAGGAGGCCAGCTCAGGCCTAAGATCTGGAATTACGCATTGCGTATTTCTTGCTATCTGAATGAAAGCCTGCTAGCACACTTCCCAGTCCAAGCACCAGGCCCCTGGTGAATATTTATATTGGAAGTCAAAATCTAAAAAGACGAGGCTGCTCTGGAAATTCTGGTCTTAGTGACACAACAATTCATCACTTCTGTGCAGTTTTGGAGCTCTCACAACAAACATCGCACAATGAGGTCTGACTCAAAGCAAGTAGCCAAAGTTAGTGGTGGTGTTTTCCTTCCTACAGTTCCTGCCAGTCTCAGTGAAGGATGTTTATTACAAACTTTTACAAATTATATTTTAACATAAACCCAAGTTAAGTCCTTGTCTGGAACAAGCCCTTGTACTACTAGTATGAAGTTGTCTAAAAATACAGCTCGGAAAAGTTTATGACTTGAAACAAATAGAGTAATTTCAAGGGTAATTTGGGTTGCTATGTCTTCAACACACAACTGAGAAATCTGTGATTGCTGAGCAGATTGGGTTTCTGGCTATTCATTAACGTGTTTATATTTTCTGAAACAGCCCTTGGAAATACTGTTAGGACTGGGTTGAGGATTAAGTTTATTAGTGCTGCTTATTTCTTGGTAGGAGATGGATAAGGCCATTATGATTCCATCATTTTATAACGCTTACAAATCACGTGCCCACTAAAGTGCCTCTAGTATCAGATAAACAGAAGACCAGTCCCACCCTCTGAAACAACTCCCATATTTATTGTTGCTTCAAAGTCTTCCTGCAGCATCTTCTCTGACCTTTCAGTCACCCTAAGGAAAACCATGAGCATGTGAATGCAAAACGTGATATATCCCTGACAATTTCCATGCTCTGTCTCTCCTCACAGCCAAGACATTGAAGAAATTTAAAAAATAAAACAAAGTAGTTGACATTTATTGAAGGGAAGAGGTTATGGAACTATGTCAAACAGAACACTGCAGCAGAATAAAGCCTGCCAGTAAATTTAACTCTTTCTAGAGTTTTATTGCTCATTGTAATTATTAACATCTTTAGTTAGAACACCATTTGGATATCATTAAAATAAATGCAAACGATCTTGGCCTATCCTTAAGGATCTTTTTTAGACATGCTCTTTTTGTCACTCAGCTCACTAATGCATCATTTTTATCACAGAGTATCACGTTACACACATTAAACAGCTTAGCAACATCCAATGTCCTGTTGAGCTGAAAATAAAATTGCACAGATTTATCACAACTCTGAAAATGACTCAAAACAAATGCTTGTGAACTGTATCTTTGCTTAGCAAAGACTTACAAACCAGTGTGTTCTCAATAGCCAGTCTCTACATCCGTGCTGTGGACCTGAAGCGTCTGGAACCCAAGTCAGTCTCAGATGGAGCTTTGCCTTCACTTGGGTACTTGGGTTGCAACATCTCCTCTACGTTTTTATGGCTGTGGAGCAACAAGAGGTAGGAGAGAGGGACTCAAACTGAAATGCAGTCTGCCCCTGAATAATCTAAAGCAGTGATTTAAATTAATCTATTTTGTCACTGAAACAGGCTACAAGCACTCACCAGGGTGAACACTTCTCAAATTGCCCCTCTAGATCCACTAATGGATGTCTGACTGCATGTTCATCAAGGCTCTTCCAGTACTGGCTAATTACCTCTTCCAAAGCCAAGAACTTTGGCTGTTGGGTTCTTTTCATATCACCTTTATAGAAGTCCTAATTCATCTTAAATTAATTTCATCCTTAATGCGGCCAAATAACTAAATTACTTCCTTTCACAGACTTTGCCAAATCATCTTCCAAAGCACACAAATACTCTCTGAATTATAGATAAGGCCACTTAGCAAACAATACATTTCAGCACGTTACAAATGCATATCCAAAGGATCATTTTTGTTATTGAACACACCTGTCATAATTTAAAAATTGTATCTTCATAGAATAGTTTTGAAGATAGTGACAAATGAGCAAAACAAAATGTTGACAAAAGACAATGTTTTTCACCCTGTTTACATGGGGAAAAGAATTTGAGGAAAGAATTTTTGCCTCTTCCTCTGTAGAATAACACCAGGAAATCTGTGTGGTAGGATCTTTGTGATCTTTTTCAGTTTGTTTCCTCCACAAATATTTCCTCCCATAGAAGGCAAGTGGGAGAAAGAACAAGTTGGAATAACTCCTTCAAGCATCCTCTGAGCAGGAGCGCTACTTGGTTTTAGGGGCTGGGTTTCTTGTTTTGTTTTGACTTTTTAAGTTCAATGCATAAGTGAGAAGACCAAGCAGATTTACAGAGCAGTCTGTGCCCTCAGGGAAACACAGATCTGCATGACCTACTCAGTGACTTCCAGGCTTTGTCAGTAGCACTGAAAAGTCATGGTTCCATGACCATTGTCTTAAAAATTTTAAACTGGATAAAGTGAAGATTTACTTACAAAAATAATTCCTGAAAAGGCAGAAGTATTTGCTGTTGTTTTGTCCTATATACTGAGAGAGTTTGCTTCATGGTATACATGAAGAACTGTTTTATTTATAGGTCTCTGGCTGGATGTTCTGTTTCCATAGATATGTGGCTGTGTTTGAATACCTATTGCACTGATTTGCTGGATTGCCACAGAAATCCTGGCAGTTTCTCAAGTGCCAACATCTCTCTGCAGAAGTATTTGTTGCACCTGAGACCTGAACACCATTCTCTCCTCTGCCAAGGAATATCTTCTTATCAAGTTGATTGATCAACCTCACTCTCCTCCCTATCCCTCAAAGTATGCAATCTATACTGTTTTAAAATTCAGTAAAAAGAATTCGGAAGACAGATGAATGTGTTTTCAAGCTAAAGCAGAATGGCTTTTGAGAACAGGTCCACACCTGTCAGGTGAATGCTTTGAATACTGGCCTGAGATTTCCTTTAGCCAGTTTGGAGATGTTTGATTCACAGCAGAGAAACCTAAATAGAGTTAAGTGCCTCACTGTCAGGGATACAGCTGACATCTTGCTGGTTTTCCCTGGAAGAGCTCAGCCTCAGAGCTCTAGAATATGTTTTAGATATGCAAATATTTTATGCTTGACTTCATAATTTCCAGCTGGAAGAAACACTGTTATTGTGCAAAGGCTAAACACACACAATCAGTGACACAGTTAAATTTCCCCAACGAACTTGGAAAATTCTTTGCATCAGCATCACATGTGTAGTTCTAATTGCCTTTCACACGTTGCACTTGAAAATTATTTTAACTTGTGAATATCTTGAATTTTTCTGGAACCTGAGCTGATCTTAAAATTCCTGGACTCTGATAATGTAGTCAGGTTTATCCACTTAAATGAAAAAAAAAAATTAGTTTATCAATGTTCTTTGGTGCTTATCTTTCTTTTAATACAGGATCTTTTGAGGGTGCAAAGACATTCAGCAGAGTCTCTTGAAAAAGGCAGCAAAAGCCCAACCTCCGAACATTTACCTCTTTTACTTCTCTTCATATAAGAAAAAATATGCCAGTGTGATGCTCTGTTTATGTCTGACAAGCACTCTGATGGCAGAATTAGCTTCCAGAAGCCAAATACCTCCTTGAAATATTTCTTGGCATTTTTGTCTGATCAGTAATTACATACCTGCCGATAACACGAGGAAATGTTTTGATGTGTCTGGAGATAGCTGAGGTCTCAAATTCTTACAGTTTCCATAATCATTTCCTTCCCGTACTTGACTCCCTTCCATTCCAAGCCAAGGTTTTTAGCAATGAAAGGACATGTCAGCTTCTGGACAAATGCCACTTGAGTGTGTATGGCATAATCTTATGAATGGAACAGAATGATGGGTATTTGGTCAGTCACTGACCCATTGATTATGCAATCCAAAACATGAGGTTTACAGCTCTTTTTAATTCCTCAGAAACAACCCAGCTAAAAAGCAACCCCAGCATAAAAACTTCTTCCCAGACTGTGGTTCTAGTTTTTAAAAAGTGATAGTAATTCAGACCATTCATGTTTTTCCCCAATATTAAAGACAGGAGATAATATCCAGTCCGGTATTTAATATCGATAACTATGAGGATTTTATGTTCTTTTTCTTGCTCTTTTCCTAGAATGTAATAAAAGTTTGGGGCCGTTCCTTAGTGTGTTATTTAGGCTCCTAAAAAAGTGCTTTGTTTTCCATAAATGCCAACCCTCTGAAGGTTCTTAATGTACTCCTGAGCATCAGCTTTCTCTGCCAGCTCCTCCGTGTCTCTCTTTTCCAGGAATGTAACTTGTCAAGCATTTCTGTTTTCATATCACAATATGAAAACTTAAATCTCCTGTGCTTTAGTTGTAAAAGTACAACACTGCCATTTCCACCAAACACTTTCGGAATCACAGGCAAAGAAAATACAAGTGGAAAGGATGAATCCCCGGCTGGTGATCTTTTTTTCTGCTTCCTGGCAAGAAATCTTCTTGCTCAAACTGAGCAAGTGGCTGCTTACACAACAGGGCTTATGAGCAGACTTCTTAAAAACACTACTCTTTGCCAAATGTGTCAAAAATAATCTTATGTTCATCTGATTTCCGCTCGATTTTTTTTTTCTAAATGGTCTCCCAGAAAGAATCCCAAAACTAAACACGAACTAACCTCTTTTCTTCTGTGTTGGGGTTGAGGAGAAGAGATTTCAGGGATTTTTCCAACATTTGGAAAGAAGGCAAGCAGGTTGGCACTGAGGAAGGGTGGTGTTAAGGGTGGGATTCCAGAAGCAGCCAGTACTGGCCTAATGTATCTGTGTGTGTAAAAAAATTATTGAACTATGGCAAAAAAAAATCAAGGTCTTTTCTGGAAATCTCTGGGTTTTTACTCACATGCCATGACTTTTTTCTTTCAGGCATGAGGGACATGACCTGGCACCCTTAGCCACCTCGACACATTCCTCTTACAGAGGCAGCAGGCCCTCAGATGAGTTTAACAGAGTGGTTTTCTGGCCATGAAATACAGGGGTTTAAATAACATCCTTAGATGAATCCTCAGCACAGTTAGGTTCTTGTATTTCTGGATATTGTTGATAAATACAATGGGCACAGGTCCACCTCATTCCTACCTGGCCTTTGGGAGACATGGCACAGCTTTAGCCTGTCACATTCTTTGGTCAGAGAATAAAGTTGGCGTAAATATCTACCTATGGTCTCATCTGTGCTACATCACGTGAACTAGAAGCAAAGAAGGTGTAGCCTTTAATTTCTGAGCATCTGCCACAGACAGCACTGCAGTCAGCAGGTTAGGAGTAAAACTGATGGGCTGGAATGACACCAGAGTGTCACTACAATAAAATATTGACTCACTCCCACTGTCTCCTTATCCTTCCTTCCTCTCCAGGCCATGCCTACAAATAACAAATTGGTGGGATTTCAGAGAAAAGAATAACAGTCGCATTTCTAGAGCAGATAGAGCAAAGTCTTTAAAGTATAATAGACAAAATGCTTGATGAATGTTGACCTCGGTGAACAATCTAGAAATTCAACAAGGGGTGTTACCCACAGCTGCTGCCAAAACGTATCAAGAAAAGGCTTACATTTTTCTGAGGTGCATCTGTTACGCAAAATATAGAATTCATGTAAATACTGAAATGCAGTATTAAGCCAGGCATATATTAAAACTAATGGACAGCATGGAAGTTTAAAAGTTTCCATTCTGAACTTTGGAAACCATTCTTATGAATATCCACCCCAGATGTAAGTTTATCTCAAGAGTATCCATAATATTACAAAGTGTGAGCACACTTTCTCAACAAAATTCTCAATTTGTTTTGGATAGTGGCATCCTTGGAGGAAAGAAAGAATTTAATTAAAAAACCTATGCAACATTTCTATTCATAATCTTGTCCAAGCAAAACAAGTCATAAATCAATCTGGGTTTATTTATTAACTCTTGCAATATGGGTGGTAAACACATGAAAAAAAAAACAAAAAACCTTGTAAACCAAAATATTATAGCTAGAGATGAATGAAATTTCTTGATGAATACAAAACTGACACTAAAACCGTTTGCAAACTCTGATCAGCTTCAGTGAGTACCTTTGTTCCCAAAATGGGTGAGTGAACTTCTTTGCTTTGAAGTGGAAATAAATAAATAAGTAAAAGTTTCGACTTCTTAAACCAACATTACCTTTTCGAAAGAGAATTTCAATTTTTAAAAGGGGAGGTCTCTTGAAGCCAAAATGGAAATGCGGTTCTCTTGAAGACACAAGGACAAAACAAAGCATTTCACTTTACCCCGAAGGAAAACTTCCTCATCCATGCTGCTCCAGCTCTGCCGTACTCTCCAGGAGCACTCATAACATCAGCTATAGCATTAAACAAACAGTGCAATTATTCAGTAACTTCCACACACAGATGTGTTTTCTCCTTTACTTACAATTTTTGGCTCCCAAAAACATACGGATGTAGTCTTGACTCTCAATGAACTTTGGAAAATAAATCCATTCCATGTAAAAATCCATTTAGTGCAAATCATCCTAGTGAATCTCCATGGATGGAATATGGAGATGTTTTATGATTTTTTTTTATTATTCATTATCATGAGTTGGAAAAAATGAAATTTCCACACCAGCTGGGTCAGTATTTTGAACAGCTGGATGACAATAAACAGAAAATTAAATCACTAAGAACTTTTATCTAGGTGGAATATAAAAGCAATCTATCTTGACCTGCAATAAATAGCACATTTTATTTCCCATTTGCCATTTTATTTCTTATTTGACAATCACTTTAGAAATTTCAGCTGACAATGTTCCTGCGATTATTAAGCACACTGCAATAAAAAATGTAATTCTGGGAAGAATATGTGATAATAATATTTAATAATTTCATTCAGTTCTTGTTTGAAGTGCAAACAGGTCCCCATGTTAAGCACCGACCACTTGACAAACTTCCATAATGCAGGCATCATTATATCAAGTGCACTTTGGAAAACTGCCAGGCAGTGATGCATTTAGGACCTCAAAATTAAAAAGTCAATTAATTCAGAAAATGTGACGGCAGAATAAATCTTCTGTATGAGACATTAGGACCTCTCTAGCTGAAAGAGACTTTAGACTCCAGTTGCTCACATCCAAAAGTCCATGCCCCTCTCTTTTGGAGATAGATGCTTTTTAGTCCTTCCAATTTGTTAATGTATGCATCTATAGAAAGCAATTAAACCATGCAGAGAATGTTTTCAAATTATGAATTAGATAAGGGGAAGATGTTAATATTTAGCTGGGATTTAATTTCAGTGGTTTCTTAAGCAATTACATCTCATTAGGAAAACTCTAATTACTAACAGGTGAAGTAGATTTAGAAAATATAGAAATTGGCTTGATTTTTATTAAAGACAAAGATGGAATGCTACTATTTTCTTCTGCAAGCATGATCTTCATCTGTGAAAATGACTCTTCCAAAGTCAAAGCCCTTTAGTTAGTGCTTCATGCTGGAATATGCACATTAACATGAGCATAGCCAAAATGTCAAGGTTTTATTTACATAAAGTTCATAACCAAGTAATTCTCAATAAACATCTGCATGTTAACACTGGACTGTAGTAGGATATGGATATTTTACCATTAAAAACATTCCTTGAACCCAGCACTGTGCAACATATTAAGCAGTGTAATTATGATGGAGAGAACAGACTGATAAGAAAATAAGGTGTGATGAGATTTTTGACTGAGACAGAATATAGAATGATTACTACACTGCATTTGTGAACTACAGGACAATGAAAAGCTAAAAAAAGGAAAAAAAATCGAGTCCTGCTATAGCCAATCAAATATAAGACAAAGTAAAATGTTTTGAAAAATCTTCAGCTGCAGAAAAACAACCTATTTCCATGGGAATTGCATGAATGTCCTATTTTTTATATTCTTAGATAAGACAAATTAGTTCTTAGGAGACACAGGAAGGAAAAGCATTCAGATATTGATGACAGACATAGAGTACAAAAGAGAGCTCAAGAATACAAGGGCCACAGAGGGAGAGTAAGACACCTGAAAAATGAACCACCACAAAGAGGTGTTCAGAGCACTCCAAGCTTCACAATCATGTTGGGACCAAAAAGATAAGAAAGCAGTTCTGTATTATTCCATGGACACTCACAAGTCACTCTTCCAATGTTAAAACCAGGGCAAATTCCCAGACATCTGGAGTGTGAGGGCCACTTGCACACAGCTGAATGCTAAAATGGAGCCCAGGGCCATCTCCTGGCAGCTCAGAAGCAAGGGATGACAAGTCAGTCTGGGAGCAATGTGCATGAGAAGTCTGCTCCTGAAGGCTAGCTGGAGGAAAACTTGGGGGCTGTGTAAGGAACAGATGAGGAACACTGGGCTTGAGGGTCACAGAGGTCAGTCGCAAGAAGCGAGCTGAGAACCAGGCACATCACTTAAGGTAATGCGAGTGGCTGGGTGGGGTTTAGTCCAAAAGTAAGAAGTACTAAGGTAACAAAACTGGTACTGGTGAGATCTCTGAGACATGAGTAGTCTGTCGACATCTTCACTAAGTGCTCTTTCCGTGACCATCTCAGAACAGGCTCCTTGCCCTGTGCCTGCATTTTTCTGTCGCCGGTGCCTCCGAAGAGGGAAGCCTGTGGATGCAGATCTGACTCTCCTTGTCAGCACACAAGCAGCCAGCTGGGTAAGTGAGGGGTTTGCTCAGACATGTCACGGAGCTGCACGTTTTTCAAAGCGTACAGCACACTTTGACAACCCAGGCCTTCACACAGAGTGGTTTAGTGAGGCTCCTCACACCCTCCTTCCCCATGCCACCAGCCCTACATGAAAGCAAAGGCAACATTTGGAACTAAGCTCGCTAAAAACGATTTGGTTCACTGCTACACTTCAAGCATATGTAAAAAACCCCGTGCTGCTGCCTTGTGACACAACACAGCACGTCCCAGAGGTTGGTTTTAATGTATTTACTCTTCCAGAGCACCATGACTTTTAGTAAACGGGCAACACATGATGCAGTTCTGGTCTCATCACAACATGTGTAACATCTGGGAGAGCTGCCACTGGTGAAGCCAACCAGCGCTCTGCTGACAGACAAAGTGAGTATTATACTGAAATGCCATTCCTCAGCTGTTTGCAGAATTAATTTCCCTGTAGAATTTTCTAATTAGTTGGCTCTTTCCAGCCCGTTCCCCACAGAGGAAGCAGAAAGGAAGCAAAAGGCTAGCACCTGCTCCCAAAGCTCTGGCTGGGAAAAAAAAATAATTAAATTTAAGGATGACATATACAGTAAGTATTTAGGCACTAGAAAGCCTTCTATCCATGCAGCTGTGGGGATGAAGTAACTCTGTTTGAAAGCTTAATGGAGATTCTTCTGTGGGGAAGAATTTCCAGTGGCTCACATTCCAGACAGTTAACCACATTACCGAAGGGAAGAAAAAGGGATTTGTTCAAGTATTAAGAACTGTCTTTAAAAAAAAATACAAAAAAAAAAAAATTACCCCAATCTGTAGAAAAAAGAGACAGATGAACAGACAGTGAACTGACACCTGAGGATGATTCTACAGTAGCTCGCTCCATTATCTACGGGTTATTTTCAAACATTCTTTTTTTTTCTATGATTTTGAATTAAAAACTATTATTATGTTGGAATGCAGTGTATGATATTATCTCAGAAGGAACAACTAACACAACAGAGTTTGTTCCTAACTGAAGTGAGTCACTGGAACAAAAGAAATAACGTGCTTCTTGCTTTGAATTTACCTGCAGTGGGTCAACGTACGGAAGAAAACATGAGAGGTATTTAATGAAATACAAAAATGAGAAAAAAACAGTCCAAGAAAGGTAATTTGCATTTTTGACTACACAGCCACTTTTCCAAAACAATTTTTAAATACTGTATATAAAGTGCTGATGATGGTCAGTTAAAGGTTAGACTGCATGAGGGGAAAAAGCTCCCTTATGGAAATTAGGAAAGCCATTAGCACTCCAATAAACAGCTTTCACTGTCTTTCCACAGTGACCTTACAAAATGGTAGACCTTGCAAAGAACTGAGGTTTTAGAATAAGATCACTGATAAAATCCATTTCAATTAATTGGGTGTGTGTTTGGATCAGCACAACGTGTGATGTAGGCCCAGAGATGAGCAAGTTATCCACTAATAAAGTAGATGGTGTATTAAATGTACCATTTTGTCTAATTTTTCTGTAGTTCCAAAGATTCCTGCAAGTTTTTTTTTAATGGATTCAACGTATGTGTCTCGGTGCATGTATATATTTGGCGTAGGGGTATGTGGGATTGAAAGGCTTCTTAATTAATAATGTATTACTTTCATAGAATTGAGACACATGTTACATTTTCGTAAAGTCATAATTTTCCAGGACAATTTTAGATAAACAAATGCAAAAGGGAGTGCAGGTAGGAGGAAAGGTTCTGCTGAAACCAAAGGAAAAGAAGAGATAAAGTCGCCTGCCTGAGACAAACGCTCAGACCTGTTCCCCACTCAGAGACAATTTTGAAAAAGTAGTGAAATAAAGAGTGGAATCGTAAGGCAAGGCTATTCCTGCTTTTCACTGGCAATGCTTGGTAATATTCTCTGGTATTCTGGTTGTCTATGGAAAATCCGTGTATGAATGAGTGGCATTCATCCCTGTCGCATGAGGTGGCGCTGACATGTCAATTCCAAATGTCTACAATTATTTCGAGTGGACTTCCCCCCAAAGCCTACATTGGAGAGGATAATTTCAAACTTCAGAAAACCCAAGTAAACAGCACTCATTTATATTCCTCGGAAGTGGTGCAGCTAAATTCATCTGTGGCTTTGAAAATCTCCCATGATACTCTAGTCTGGCCCACTAACTGCACCTGTTCTCTTTCTCTTTCTCTTTTTTTTTGAGGGGGGGAAACAAGGGTGGGGGTGGGGGAATTATTTCCCCTTCAATAGCAGGTGTCTGGCTTTTAAACGATGCATAGCATATTTTATTTCATTACTGTCTAGGCATTTCAAATGAAATACTTATCCAAAACCCCTCATCCCATTATTTTCCCCTTGGAAATTAAAAGCAAATAGTGGAAGGGAGAGCATGTGCATGGAAAGAAAAATGGATGACATGACAACTCACAGAGAAACATAATGTGAAAGAGTACACCTATTTTCCACAAATAATGATCTAAATTAATCCATTTTATAGGTTTCTTCATATTATTCACTTTGACAAAAGTGAAATTTTTCAAAAGGAAAACATATCACTGAAGTAATTTTGACTTATTTCTGATTTGAGGGTAGACTTTCCATAAATATAAGCATACATAAGCTGCTACAGGCAGCTTCTCTCCAAGACCCTTACCCTTAATCATAGAACTGACTTAAATTTAATTTACCTGTGGCTTACTGAAACAGGCTTTATTTTTTCCCTTAACAAGTAAAGTGACAGTGAATAGCAATTTGAGTGTAAAAAAGACACATTGTTCTCAGATTATTACAGGTCATAATATTTTATTTCAGCTAAATCTGAAGTCAAAAAAACAGGCTAAGAAAACCTTGGTTTGCTGGAGGAAATAACCCCTGCTTATTTCCCACACACTGAAATTAAAAAAATATTAAAACTAAATATAGTTGAGTGGGTGACCTTTAAAAAGTCTGTTGGGGGATTTTATACTGGTTGTGTTCTGTTTTGCTTTTGATCAGTTTTGACTGGTTTATCTGCAAATCTAAAACACATGAAGAACCAAAGTCTGCAGAACGGAAAAGAGCGATTTTCTCTGGGAAGCCTCTAACCTGTTGTAAAGAAGAATTCTGCATTGTGGTGCAGCTGACTCAACCCTTATTTCTCTCAGCTACCAAGAAAAGCAGAAAAAGACAGCTTCTGTACCTTTCCAAATATTTAGAAAAACATTGGATAAATGGCTGAAGAGGAATTTTTGACTCAAACCCCAGAACACTGATTCAGGAGCCACCTTTTACTTGCTGCCATCTGAATGCCAACATTGATTGCATTACCTGGCTTTTAGGACAGTGAAACCTCACCCATGCTGAAAGGGAAAGGCAAAAAATGTTATTTTGCACTTAACTTTGACAAATATCTAACAGTGGTGAGCATGGGATGAGAATCCAAAGGTAGTTTACATGGTTTGATTGGACTTGGGTGACGTCTTTCACAAATTTGTGATTACAGCTCCCTGTCCTTCTTCCCCCTTGCAGCTCCCAGACACACAGTGGGTCCTTCTCACTCCCATTCTTCCTTGCTTGCTCCCTCTTTTGCCAATCATCTGTTTCCCACCCAGGTGGCTCATGCCGCTTTCCTTGACTGTGTTCATCTGGGCTATGTTGCCAAACAAATGGCATGTGGCCAGATCCCAAATCCCAGGCAGACTCGCTGACCACCCCTATTTCCAGAGCCAGGCATGGCAGCCCCAGAGAGGCTCACAGGTTGCAACATGTGTATTAATATCGCTTTGCTTTCTCATATCCTTATCTCTAACAACAAATCTATGTAGCTCAGGATATGAACTGCAAATGAGAGATGAGGAGCTGGTTAGCACTTATCGGGAGCGATGGAATTTGAGATTTGGAGATGAAGGGGGGTTGTTAGTTGTGTTTTTTTAATGAGAGGACTGGCTGATGTTTATCAGTTGACCCTTGTTTCAGGTAACGGAGCAGTTGGCAGGGAGCTATTCATACTGATTAGATTGAGTGAGTTGGAATTCAGATTAACTTCTGATTTCCCTCGTATTATTTGTACAAGCTCTTTATTGCTCTGGATAATTCTCCCCTTCCTGGTTTAGGAAGTGGAACTGACATCCTCCTGGAGGTTCGCTACCAGCTCACCATATTTTATTATGTGAGACTATATGATGGTCATAGATTAACTCAACCTCTTACTATTTTCTGTATTAAAATTGGACCTCTGTGACATTTGTTTTGTTCTAACCAAACAGGAGTAATGCACAGCTTTATCATCTAAAAAAGATTTGTGGTGCTGAGACTCATCAGGATATTTCTTTTAATCAACATTTCTGTGGCTAAGGCAACTGCTGTCTTCTTTCAGGATTGAATATTTGTGTAACCCAAGTGGCTTTCAATCCTTACGTGTTCTGAGAGTCCCCAAAACTCTTCTGCTGTGGCTGGAAGGAATTATGATGTTCTTCCCTTCCCTGTCCCTTGTTAAGCTCATTGCAATGTCTTGGAGTTTTTCCTCTTTCATAACCTGTTATTTGTCACTGTTTCGTCTCACTTCTCTGCCACAACAGATCCTTGAAGTGATCCATCAGTGGAGCAGATTCATAACCAGTTTTTCAAAAGTTCCCTTATTGGATTTACAAGCCTGACCCCAATAGACCTTGCAATCACAGGTGAGATTGTCCAGGTAGAAAAAGTAATAACTTCACACATATGTACGTGAGGATTTCCACTACACCAGCAAACACATTTTTATTGACATTTCCTTTTCCAACCTGGCTATCAAACCTCATATTTCACATATCTGTAGAGAAGACCAGGTTTGTTTTCCATGAATGGGCCTCATTATGGGGTTTTTTATGTTATTCCATCTCCTACAGGCTTTTATCCAAACCAAGCAACTAAAATAAAACATGGCTTCCTTCCCCGAGATGGTTTCATAGCCCAGCTCTCCAACTTTCTCCCGTACCACAAACATGCAACACAATTGTGCAACAGCCGAGGAAGGAATGGTGAGATCAGAGCCGTGACTGCAGACATCCTGACATGGGGATCTGGCAGCTATTCAACGCAAACACAATTAGAGGACTTACCCTTGCGTGAAGTATTTGCTTTCTTGATAGTCACCAGCCTTAACCTCTAGGAATGCTTATGAATCAGATAGCGTTCCTTGAGGAGGGCGAGCCTTTTCAAGCTCCTCTGTCCTGCTTTAGCCAACACAGATACAAAGAAGAAAGAAATTCTGCCGCATTCTACAACTTCTCCCAGGGAAAGCCTTTAAGAAGCAGAGAAGAGTTGTGGTCTCAAAATCCCTGCCAAGGATTCGAGAACACAGTATCACATAGCACTTGCTCCTCTTCCTACTCTCAGCAGGAAAAAAAAACACCACAAGAGACAAACTTTGAAATTCTTATCAAACGTGAAAGTAGGGGGGTTTCCTGAGTCCTGCTGCTTGTCTTTGCATTGCAGTTGACTTCGCTGGCAGTGGTGATACCACAGAAGGGTGGCAGAGATTTGCATGTGTTCAAAGACTCATACATGTGTTTCCACATAGATATTTGTGAGCTGGATACAAAAAAGGTTCATTATTTTAGAAAACGCAGCCTGGTGTACATGGGTGTTACACAACTTACGAATTCTCAAGTGTGACAACACAAATATTTCGGTAGATTAATTCCAATCAGTGTAAATCCTGGGCTTTTCACAGGGTAACAGCATCTTTAAAATGGCAGTAGGAGCTGACCTCTAATAAAATATCTGCTAGCAAATTGGTCAAATGTCAGTCTGGCACAGCAGCTACAAAGGGAAAGTCTTGTTCCTAAATGCCTAATAATTTAAATTATTCTCATCTCAAACTGCATCAGTGACACAAGAGAACTGGCCCAAAGGAGGGCCCAGTGATGTAACCCCAGGAGTGTAACACAGCAGTGCAGAGGGGAAGAGCAGTGGGATTTCCAGGTGAGGCAGTGTGACATGATACAACTACCACAGCTCCCGCAAGATGCAGAGATGCTTAACTGGTGTAACATAAAACAAAATAATAATAAAAGAAAGTGGTAGAGATAACTCCAACACAGAAACACTGAAGTGGGCTGAAAGGCTCTGAACTGTGTGACCTGCCTGGAGCAAACCCACCACCTCCCTGCAGGACCACTTATCCAACACCAGCTTTGAAACTGCATCCTGGAGCAGCACCCCAGCAGCTGTAGGAGGAACAGTTGTGCAGTGTTGTGCCCTCCCATGTGACCAGATGCACTTTCCCATTGTTGGCAGCTTCCACAAACATCAACAACCTGAAAAACTGTGGAGATCGCCAAAATATCGGATATCTGAATACAGTCAGAACGAGACACTCCCAAAAATATTTCCAGTGCTATGAAATTCACAAACACACACCTCCCCAAATACCCAGGGGAAAATTTTCATATGGGACTAGAGGAAAAAGAACAATAATGCCTCAGCCAGATACAAATGCTCACAGAGTTCCAAGCTAAGGAGCTGATTTATGTTATTTTGGTGCATGCAAAACAACCTGGCCATGCTCAAGGGACAGACTGCCCAAGCATGGTACTAAACTACTGGTAGTAAAGCAGTTGCATCAAGAGAGCAAATAGAGCAACTAAAACACATTTCTGGAGTAGCACTGTTGACATCTGGAGACCCACCCAAGCCAGGCATTCGTCCCAAAATAAAAAATTGGCAGCCAGCTACGAATGGTTGCTGGTCTTGACTTTTTGTAACTCCGCTAAAGAAGCACAATATAAATCTGCAACCCTGTATCCGGACAATAATTGGAATACATCAAGAAAATGCTTGCAGTCATTCCGGATGAAAAAAAAAGGGGGAAAAAAAGAGAGATTTCAAAATCTAGCAGTGCTTATAAACAAGGATGTTACTTTCCCCTTTCTTATCCAGAACCGCCCTTAATTGAAAGGATCAGTATCTAAAGCAACTGGTGCTGCCCTGCACATGAATCCCCTTTGCACCTCTTCCTTCTTATTTCTTCAGTGGTTTTATTAACATTAGTGACTTATCTAAGTATTAGAATGCTTGGCTGCTTGGAAGCTTATCAACAGCAAATTTTATGGGCTGTTTAGTGATGGAAACAGGAGGAGCTGGAGCTCTCCCCCCCCAGCTACCTCGATATGGAAGTCTTCAAGAAGCCATGGAATGTGCTCTCTGGTATTTTTGGTATCTTTAAAGTGTCAAGAGTGCAGAATTTCTCTTGTCAGTTGTCACAGTGTGACTCACAATTAGAGCCATCTGCTCTGCATTCACCTCCCCAGGGGCACCGCTCGTTTTTCACCAGCTTCCTGTTGTTGACAGCACAGTTCCTCCCTGTATCACTCTCCACCAGCACCCATACTCCTCGCAGACACTGCAGCAGGCTTAAGCAGATTTCCCTCGGGAAAGCCTTTCCCCTTGTTTTGCTAGTGATTGGAAAAAATATAGACTGTTGGGAATGCTCTGAAGGCGGAGGCTGGGTTTCTAAACGAACGGAACAAATTCCATTCTTTTTTCTTTTTTTTGTCAGGAGGACCCCTTTGTTTTTAGACCTCTTTCAAAATTCTCCATGTTTTCTCTACATCCAATTTTTATTTCAAGCAAGAGAACATGTTGAAAAATGAAACATTATTTGTGCTGAGTCCTCATCAATAATTGGTGGAAATGGGTGAATAATGCTACCAAAATATTATCCAATTAATTTTTCAAATACTAGAAATAATTTCAAATAATAGATTTCAGATGGGGAACATGCTGCCTTCCCTTCCCACTCCACCCAATTAAAAAAACAGGTCTGCTACAAGTTTTTCCACACCAAATGCTTAAGCTGGGGGAGACTAACTATCCCAAGCACAGATCCATGCTTTGTGCCTGGGTTAATGTCTGGACCATGCAGAAATACCAAATACCACCTAGGCTGGGTATGGCTGCCTGAAGCACAGCTCTGTTGTGTATTCTACCTGTGGCATGTTGCCCCTGTGGACTGGAAATTTTATTTCTTAGGCTCTGACCAGTAGTAACAGATTTGATATTCTGCTTTCCCTGAGAACCCAGCTTTCTTGAAAGGATCTGAAGTCCTGCAGAAGTATAAGATCTTAGGTATTTTCAGTTACTGTAATCATTCTTCCTTGGGCTTGTTTCAGTGCTTCCCTGTTATGTCTCCTGCACAAGGAGCAGCCCAACAGGAAATTCAAATACTCAACACAATATGAAAGGCATCTTCCACAAGGATTAATTTCATGCATGTAACACTTTTTCCTGAGCCCTTAGGGCAGCTCTTGGGCCCTGTTCCTGACCTGACATGGGTGAAAACCACTAATGTCCATGGTGCTCAGACAGTCCAAATAAACTAGTAAATCATCTATTTTGTTCCACATCTTACCAATAAATGCTGCATAATTTTTTTGTGATTTGCTGGGATCTTTCCAGAACCTGTGTTTGACTTCTCCCAGGAACAGACTCTGCCTTATATATTCAGAGTCCTCCAAACACAAATTTAGCAGACTCCAGATCATGATGCATCTGCACTCATTCAGTCACATCATGTCAGTGTGATGCACAGAAGCCTTTCATTTGCCTTCTAAATCAGGACAGTGTAACAGCTGAAATATTTCCCACTGACCCTGGTCTTCAACACAAAACTAAACTTCTCTTTGCTATTTCAACATTCACTCCACCAGGATTATATTTAAGGTCAACACAATTTGGACCCTGGACCCAGACTGCTTAAATTATTCAAAAAAATATGAACCCACGCCAGTTAAATCAAGAAAATATGTTCTAAAGAAAGATAAAACACATCCTCTGTTTAAAAGCACATTTCCAAAAAGCAACACTAAACTCATAAAACTGTTATGAAATCCGCAGTTCCTCCAAACATGAGGAGAACTCACTGCGAGCTAGAATATTAACTCGTATTTGTTGGGTAATCTAGTAAACCCAGATGGGGAGAAATTGGAAAGGGAAAAATGGATTCTTTCAGTGTTGCCTCAGATTGTTCATCTGTTACAGAGCCCAGGCATGTATCTGCATCGAAGGTTTTCAGTGTTCCACAGTGGAATTCTTACTTAAAACCTGCATCTGCTGAAAGCATGAAAACCTGGTTTCGAAATAGTCTCTATAGGATCAATTGTGGAGCTGCCACTAAAAGGCCTTAAAATGCATTTGCCACTCAATAATTATTGTTCCAGTAGGCTGTAGCAAATTATTTTTACAGATTACAAACCCACTGACCTGGCCACCTATTAAACACAATCTTCTCAGACTGAAGGGCTCTTTCTGATAACTGCTAAGTTGTTCTAAAAAGTTGATGCGAGTCAAGGTTGGGTATTTTCCATTTACAAGGTTCGGAGAACTGGATATGACAGCCTGCTCATCACACTTCCTTCCTCTGATCTGTGTTTGTTTCCTGCTGATTCCACCTGTAGTTTCGGTCCATTTGCTGCAGTAGTGTCCCAGCACTTCAATGATGGAACCATAAGCAAAGCTACGCAGCTAAACAGCTTATTCTTAGCAAATAAAGCCGTGTTTGCACCCCAGGTCATACCTGCCAGAACTCGCATGTTTTAAAAGGAACATCCAGTCCTGAAGTCTAAGATGTATTTTGAAATTTAATGGAAATGCACTCAGGTAATTGTGCTTTGCAGAAGAGCAAACTAGTAATAAGGTGGATTGGAAAATCAAAACTATACTGAGGGACAGTGTAACTCTTTTCAAGCAAAACTGTTTAATGTATAAAAATTATTGTGACTGAGGGAATCTGGTTTTGCACTGAACACCTCAAGCAGTACATCACAGATAGACCTGAGGCCTTGCATTTTAATAACTAATTTCATAAAAGATCCCAAGAGCAATAGAAAGGTCATGAGAGCTGCTCCAGTCCATGGGCAGTTAAGCAGGGGAATGCTTCAGTGCCCTTTAGCCTTTGAGTGTGCTGCAGGACAGGGGGGTTTGGTGCTAAACGACAAATTGAGTTAGAAATATTTAAGTCATAAACCATAGTAAATCTTTTAGCACTTGAAACACCATGAGACACTCCAAGCTGAGAGCAAATGAAGTGTTAGTCTGTGCATGTTTAAAAATGCACAGAGGCTGTGTTTACTGAATTATCCATTTCTTAACTATGTCTCCTTTAGGAAGCTGACATCCAACAGTTTCCCACCAAAAGAAACCATTTATGAAAAACTCCTCTATCATGGTGTAAGAAAAGAAAATAATATGTATCTCTCTGAAAGCAAAATTACGTAGGTTGCAAAGTCAAGGACAGCTAAATTAGGAAGTGGCAGATTTATGTGTGCCTGCATAACCTCTACTTGGCCCTCTTGTAGGTCCTGTGCCCCGAGTGAGACAGAGGTCCTGTGGAAAAAATAGTATGTGATTATGCAATTAAAGACTATATCTTAACACAAAAAGCATCTGAATTCAGGTTCTGTTGGCAGCTGTGAATAAAACATTCCCTAACATTTAAATTCTGGGCTTTGCAACCTTAGCACAGAATTTCTGTCAGGTGATATCTTCAGGTGGCTTTTACACATAGGTAGAAATTAATCCTCGCCTGATTACTGAGCATTTATTGCCACAGAGCAACTCTTTACCTGAGTTGAAGAAAGAAGAATATCAGGAGTCATCTGTAAAAGGATGCTCTTCTTGAAATGGAAAGAATCACTGTGGCCTTTGAGTGGAGTCAGCAGAAACTATATAAAATTTGTTCATCTTCCCTTGTTTACTGGCCAGGGTTGTGATCAATATCGAAAGGAGCATACTGAAATAAAGATTATTGCTGCCCAGATCTGAATCTCACCACATGCTTTGCTGCTTTTGTTATCAAAGTCCTCAGCCTAGAATCAGAGCAATACAAATTGTTTCTTCCTAACCAGTTTTGAAAGCCTGCTCAGGATTCCTAGGGAAGACACTCATATTGACAGGAACCTTCCCACCAAAAGCCTTCTCACCAACAGGACTGTACACTCCTAGGAAGGAGAAGGACTGAAGGAATTGCCACCATTTCTTCATGCCAAGTCCCTCAGGGCCTGTCCTGTTCTGACATGACCCTTTCACAAAAGGGGAGAGCAAACTTTTTGCTTCCCCGCTAAAAGGATACAGCAGAATCCAGCATAAGCTTTGAGCTGAATTTGTGTCAATGTAGTTCTTGTTATTTTAATCTCTCCTTTCTTTGCTTTATGGATTTAGTCAGGGAAATCAAATATTGAAAGAGCATGTTAAGTGCAATGCAAGCTGAGACTGTAAAAGTGCCAAATTGATTAATGAAGTTACCATAAAATTTGCCACACTGTTTAAGTATATGATGGTATAAAGTCATCACCCTACAGAATAACAGAAAATGTCGTATATTTCTGAGTCATCACAGTCGCAGAGAGTCATCACTTTTCACTCCCTGACTTTTAAACTTCCAGAAACTTAGACCTTCTTCTGTATATATGGCATTTTTGGATTAAAAGTTAGAACAAAACCTGTGTATTCTGAGGGTCATATGAACAACAAAAAAAAATACCTCTTGATTCTAGATCTTAAATGTCTAGCCAGGAATAAATATTTCCTTACAGATTTTTAAATACTTGGGAAAAAAATAAAAAGGGAAAACGAAAGGCTGCTCAGGTTTGGAAATATTTCTGTAACAAAAGCTGCTCCAAAACATTGTGTGCTCCAAAACACTGTGGCAAACAGTATAGGTACAATTAGGACACTGTTGTGACAACATCATGCAAGAAATAAAAGAAGCATTTCTGTTTCATGAAAGAAAGCCGCAGTGCTATTCTTTTAACACAGGATATTCCACTCAAGGATCTCAAAAGCATCACTCAATATGAATGAGACAAATAGCTATCAAGGTGAACCAGTCTTCACTTTGAGACTGCAGTGTTAAATCCAAAGTGAAGCTCCGTTCTCTGAAAAAACAATATCAAGCAATGCTGCACTAAAGCTTGCAGGAGCTGTGCTGGATGTTTTGGGATTGGCTCTCCTACAGTGTTCATTCTCATGGATAACTATCACTATGGAAAATGTGGATCCTGCGTCTGTCACCCTTACCCAGGGTGCCACTCAACCCTTCTGATGGGTTTCAGCAGGCCTTGCTTTTGCCCATATCCTATTGTGCTGCTAAAATTGAGTAGGGATTTAAGAAAAGTCCAGGAGTAACAGCTGGACTTCCCAGAACAGCAGATTCTGTGTCATGGCTGTTACCAAAGTGATCCTTGCAGGACAGGGAAATGTCCTGTCCATGAGGAACAGACGAAAGAGAAGCAGTGAGGGTTGGATCTCACTAGAGGCTATCACAAAGTGTTCCACACTGCCTGGTGCGGGCAGGAAGCCCTGGAAGCCTTTGGGCCCAGATGTAGAAGTTACAAGGAGCCCAGGGAGCACTTCTGGGTGCAAAGTGGAAGGTGGCAAAGCGATGCCAAGACTGGTCCCACCTGAGAAGACATTTAGCTATGTCACTGAGGTGCTGCACCACACAGAGCAGACCTGATGAGAAGGAAACAGTGGCTCCCACCCAAAGAGCAAGGACTTTGCTCTGCTAGGGAACAGCTTGGGAAAAGGTAGAGCCATCATCTCTGGGGTGTGCATCGTGCCCAGCAGGCAGCTTGACAGAGAAGTCTTCAACTTGGAGAATGCCCTCACTTCAAAAGATGCCACTTGAATGTGAGGATACACACTGGCAACAGCGGGCTCCTTTGAGGTATCTTTCCCCTCCCAGCAACATTAACCTAAGAAATTTCATGCACGGAAAAGAACGAGTGAAGGGGAATATTCAGATACATGACAGGAATGGTCTTTACTGTGATTTCTTTTTCAGCCAGCACTTTGTTTTCTTTTAGTGGAAGCCTGACAGTCATAAAAAGCCATTGTAATTGCAGCCCACTGAGAAGCAAACCACAGCCCTGCCTGCAATGCCGGGGGTCGGGATCGTTACGTTGTTAGCGTGCCACCCGGAATCCAGGCAATGCATCCGCTTACTCTATTAAATTAAAGCATTTCCTGCAGCAATTGAGGAAGGATAAAGAAAATAGGTGCTATTATAAAAGCATTGTGTGATTGGCCTTTTTCTCTGCAAGCCATTAGGACATGGTAGCTTCTAGATTGGAATTGCAGGATCTCTCATCTCCCATCCATTACCACCAGGACATAAACGTGAAGGGCTGGAGCCAGAAGTATTGCTGTAGATATACAAGCTGCAAATGGGACAAGGATCTGTCTCCAGTGTTTTTCACTGTTTCAGCTTCCCCAAGTTATGCATCCCCTGCACTGCAGGTTCCTATCTCTCTGGTTAGTCACTCTGTTTTTCAGCCACTGCTCTTCCTGTGGGATCCTCCTGGGTGTCTGCTTCTCTCTGCATTTGATAAGGAGATTATTTGGAATGGAAGTAGACAGGCACAGGTGGTGGGACCACCTGCTACAATCTCTTCAGTGCTTTTGGACAGTATAATAGTGCTTGGATTTAACCTTCATATTTCCCTTCTTTTTTTTTTTCTTCTNTTTTTTTTTTTTTTTTGAACCTGAAGTTAGCTTTCAATTCATTTATTAAGTGGACTGAAAGGAGGAATTATGATGAAAGACACTATTCCCTTGGTCCTGGAAAAGCAATTTGCTAGAATATTGTTCCCAGGACAACAAGCTCATCCTTTGTGTTATTTCCAAACCTCTGGCAGGAACAACAAAATTGCAGCCCAAAAGCTCTTTTTAAGGTATTTCTCTTTCCCTTCACTGCCTAACAATTTCATGTGCCTTTTTGCCTGACTGCTCCTGCCAGCTTCCAGATTTTATGTGGCCATGCACAGCAGTAAGAGAGTATCTCACTCCCTCCTTTGGCTGTGTTACAGCCTCAAAGGGTCTCTACAATAGTGATTTACTACGGCAGAGGGTTTCTTCTAAAATAGAAGGCTCAGTTTGGTCAGGCTCTTGTTTACTCAGATAATAAAAGAAAACCAACTTGTGTTGATTCTAAAGAAGCCGCATTTTCCACGAACTTGCTATTTTGGGACTGAGAGTCAGATAGTCTCAGTTTAGCCCAAGAGGGAAGAAGAAATCCATTAATTGCAGGGCAGTCTAAGAAAGACAGCTGAACACCAAATTTAAATGGGGCTTCATACAGTTGGAGTCCCAATTAGAATCAGCAAGAAAGACCCAAACCCCCAGAAGTAATAACGAGGAATATTTAGCAGACAAATAGGTTTGAGATAGATACTACAGTTTGCAGCCAGGGGAAAGAAATATTTTCTCAGCTTATTTCATATTTCGCCTTTGTAATCACAGAAACATTTTTTCTATTTCTGGCAGAAACATTTATGCTAGATTTTAACAAAAAAAATCTACCTAAATCACCTGCTTAAGGTAAGGTTGGGTTTTTCTTGCACATTGTAGAAAGCACGAGCAAACTGTGAGGTCATTTTGTGGCATGTATCTCTGGGAGCACAACCAGAAGCATCAAACGCAAAACAAGCCTCTCAGGTGCACTTGTCCCGAGTGCTCTTTGGGGCTCGGCACTTAACAAAAAGGAACAGTTTAATAGAGACACTTGAGAATCTGGAGATGGAGACGTTATTCCTGAGCCGATACGCGATGTTAGGCAACTTGGTTTTCGTCCCGGTGTTTGTTTCTGCCTGCAAAAACTTGGGATAATTTTTATGTCCTTCTGTCAGCTTTAAAAGAAAAATGCCTAGGCACATTATTATTCATCCCGGAGCGCTGCTTCATTGGAATTTAGGTGGGCTATCCCTCTGCCTTTGGAGGTGATATTTTGTAGCATCTTTTGTCAGATGCATGCAGTGTTTCATTTGTGATGTGTACATCGTCTTTCACTGGGATCCCATAAATTTCCCCTGCAATTTATTCAACCCTCATCTCTTAAGATGACAGAAAATTGGACTGAGCAAGCCAACAGTGACAGACCTAATTGAAACTACTTACATCTTTAGAGTACATCAATGATGCAAAGATTTACCTGTGGTTATGAAGGGAATGTGTGCAGGCTCTGTTTCACAAAGGAACGCTGTGTATGCCATTCTGCTCAAGAGTCTGTCTTTTGTACCTTCAGTACCTACAGGAGTGATCAGGAATGCACAGAGTTTGCATTCCTGCAGATACATTATCTGAAAGTGTGGCCCTTTGTTTGCTTTCCTCCTGTTTTTTTCTGTTAGTCCTTCATTGTAAGAGAGACCTGTTTATACATTCCATTTTTCTTGGTCTTCTTGGCACCTTGCAGTCAAACACTACTCCAGACTGATCCCCTGGTTTACAATGCACTGGGAGTACAGTCTATGTAAATTTTAGGAACAGACAAAAGAGTGTTCTCGCCGTCTGATGGTTTCATTTCTAGCTCTCCAGCACCTTTCGTTATTTCAGGGTATTTTTTCCTGGTGGGAACAGGCACATTCAGCTGTTGTTTTCATGCTGAATGCCAGTGTGGAAGCACTTCCCTGATGTTTTTTCTTTCCAGACATGTCTTTCAGCATGTTTCCAAAGGCTTGGAATCAGCACATTGTGTTGTGACATGTGCATACTTGACATTGCTTTGTTCTCTGACTTCCTTTTGCTTGCAATCTTTAGGAAGTTATCTTACAATTAGCAAGGAATTTTGAGTCAGTGTTATTGCAGACCCAGCATATTGTCCTCTGCCATCTGCAAAGAAAAAAGCCTGGAGGAGCAGGAGGGAAGAAAGTAATTTTGGTATTTTTAACTGCCTGAACCACGTAGGATTCAGTTCAGTGGATTCTCAGAGACTGCAGCTTTGACTGCTGCCAGAAAAAAGGTTGCATTACACACTACAAACACCTTCCTTATTAAATGAATTAGAGGGTAAGCAAGGGCATTACAGTAACCATATGCAATTTGATACATCCTTTTCCTGTGTTTTTCTCATGTTTAGTGATCCTCTTATCATACAGTAAAAATGACAGGGTATCTTTTTCCTGAGAACTTTACATAGAATTCTTTTTTTTTCTTTTCAAATGTGCACCTTTATGTAAAGGAACTCTGTTAATTTGTCCTGTAAATGAAGACGATAAAAACAGATGAGTTTTGCATGATCTCAGTAGTAAACGCATTCATTTATAGCTGGCTGAAAAGCACAAATTCCTCAAATTTTTCCGGTGTTCTCCTTTTTCTTCTTGTATTTTAGACCAGCAGACTCCTGAAGCAGAGACAAGAAGCCAATTGGTTTTGAACTGCTTCCCCATACAGGCAACGCAGCACAAGAAAGAGAGAAATGGCAGCACTTTGGGCAGGAGGGGAAACCTTGAGAACTGTCTCGGAAAAACTTCCATACGGAACATCCTGCTTAACCACAGCCCAGTCAGGCAACACCTGCCAATACTGAAAACACCTTTAAAATGGTAAACACACTGAAATGCTTATCATTGTGCTAGAAAAGAAAGAGTAGGAGTAGCAATAAGGAACTGTGCCAGGAAGAAAGCAGCTGTGCCGATGTTGATGTAACATAGAGAGCTCCTCCACTGGAATGATGTCTGCAGTCAGGTCCTTATTTCTGAACAGGAGTGAGGGGCATGCCATGCAATCAGACAAGACCTCTTGTACACCATGGTGTCAAGCATGTATGCCACACCTCTCTGAACAACAGCTTACTCTGGATATAAACATTCAGGTTTTAACTTTATGGCATTATTGTATAATAGATGTATGATTTATAACAGCACCGTACAGGCAAGTGTTTGTCCATTATGGGAGAGGTGGGGAAAGCATCTTCCTGATTTATATTTTGAGTTGCCACAGAACATGCATTATGATGTTTGGAACAAAGATTTTGGTGTAAGGAGGTCTCATCTTCCTGCTGAAGTGGAGAGAGTTTTTTTCCTTAGAGTCAGTAAAAGTGTAATAAAACATCTGTTTCAGGCTTCAAGACCAGACCTGAGGAAACAGAGCTTTTTACAGATACACACAGGATCTCCAAGCACCAGCAAGGAGTCTCTGGTTTTCACTCTGCTAAGATTTGTCTCCGCCAACTCCCCTGAAAGACATCACTTGAGTATGTCCACAATAGTGGAGGGTAATACAGTGACACCCAAACAAACAGCAGCAGAACTAATTTCCCAGCTGGATTCTGCAGGAGTGTGTGGGTGCAGGGCTCTGCTCAAGTTGTGAGAGCAGCCCTACAATTTCCAGACAGCAATGCACAGACAATCCAGGATTTCCCAGAGATGGATCAGATATCTGAGCACCACAGTCCTTGGCACTGGATAGACAGGCTGGGTCCATCACAGGAAGTCCGGAATATTGAGCAATTATTCAGCCACTGAGCAAGAAAGAGCTATTTAGATCCCAAATGGTAAAGTGTTGCTTAATTTTCTTCATTATGAGCTCTCCCTCTGAAATCTGTGTTTCAGATCATAACAGGGAGAGCATATCTGAATGTCTGTGCAAGACTGAGAGCTTGCAACATAACAAGGAAAAAAGTCTAAAATATATATTTGCCCAAAATACAGCAGTAATAATTCATATAGCTGTAACAGAAGGAAAGAATATCATGCTGGAAATTCTAACATAAGAAAATCAACAAGAAGGAAATGGCTAATCCTTGGGGGGGAAAAAAGGCTTTTTCTTAATGTTAGAAGTTTAGGGTTTCCCTTGTTTATGGCAAAAAGTCCCCACAATTCAATTTACTAACTCCACAACTAAGGATTAAAATGTATGGAGCATAAAACCAACAAGAGCAAAGAGAAAATTGTCTTCCCCTTGCACATTTGTTTTCAGTCATTCAGTAAATGCTTTCTATTACTGGTACTTTCCAACAATACAGATGGAAATATGGGTGCTCACTTATGACACCCACATAAATTAGAAGTTTGTGTAGTGTCTTGTCCTGCAAGGGGCACACCAGATGATTCCTTATGTACTAAATAATTCCTTCTGTAACGTATTTTCCATACATAGACATCCAACTTGATATGCTAGAATAGTAAATAACTATACATGGGCACAGACAGATTCAGGATATTCCTCTAAAAACTGCTTGGTTTCTTTCTTTTTTTTTTTTTTTAACACAACACCTCAGAATAATCTATCATTTTTTGGCACCACTGTCATTTATTAGTGTTATCTAAGTTGTACTACTTTCCTTGTCACATCATAAGTTAACCTTCCCTAATCACCACCCTGGACATTTACCAGGCCTTCCCTGGGGAGGTGTTTAACTAGAGCCATGATTTTCCTGTTGTTATGTACTCCAGGGCTCTGAAAGCTTGTGTGGATTCTACTCAGAGACTGAGAATAAATCCATGTGAGTCTAATGCTAGGAATTTAACACATCAAATGGATATGTGCCTATTTTAAATGAACTCCGATGCTGGTAGCATGGCAAGATCCTCAAAGAATCCCACTTTTTGCTGCACATCCTGCTTTTTGGAAGCTTAATAGAAATGGTTTAAAGTCCTCCTCCTTTCTCAAAACACCCAGCAGTTTTCTTTCCCTGGACACCCACAGGAAGCAACAAAATGGCAGAGATCCAGGGAAAAGGAAAACTCCTTCTGAAAGCACTGCAAGGAAGCACTTAGGCTACAGACACATTACTCACTGAAGACCATTAGTTCAATCCAAGAGCTCAAACAGGACCTTGAAGACCAAATGAATTGGTCAAAAAAGCCAACTAAACAAAACTCGCAGTAATCCCTGGTTTTCACTAGCACGGGTACAGACCAAGCAGAGAGCCGACAATCCAACATCTACTCTCTTGAGGAATATTTTTCAGCCTTAACAGGGAAAGTTGTTGCCAATACATCCAAACCCAAAAATTTCTTAGGCTAGGAGAGAAATCCAACAGGAGACCAGCTGTGCTGAGTTAAAGTACTCCACTTAAAACATCCCATCAATCACAGAGCAGGAGAGTGCTGACGTTATTTGTATGAAATGTAAGAGTGCTATTACTCACCTGCAATTAAAAAGAATAGTTTGATTTGATTTCTTGCCGAGAGAATTATGTGAATATTTTCCCTTTTGCCAGGTTATGAATTTTGCCAGCTTCCATAATCTGAAGGTAGCATTCCAGGTTCTGACTAAATCGTGAATGACACAAGTCAGGTCATTTTGGAATGGGAAATCATTCTTTTTCTGAAACCTAACTTATAAACCTTCATTTTTTACATCCACATTCTCTGCAAGGGGCTGGCTTGCGATGTCATGAAAGCACAGTTTTAATTGGTACAGTTTTTGGCACAATTTGAGAAGAGTCCAAGATCTGCATGGAGACTCAATTATTCTATCCTCCCTGGATTTGGACCCTCAAGGCATGGATTAAGATGAGACACTAATGGGGCAGCATGCAAAAGCTTGTATTACTGAGATAGATCTCCTTCATGGATAAAAAGAAATAGGAACTTTCCAACTTGCAGTTCTAAGTGAGAACAAAGCTACAGATAGGGAAGAGTCAGACAAGGATCTGGGCAAGGACTGGTAATGCAACGAAAGCATCGGAGCCATCTAGAGGGGATTTTGGCTGGATTGCATCTTCCAGTGTTAAGAACCAGCAGTTCACAAGGCTCTGAGCGCAGGCTTTTACCATGTCTGGCAAAGGGAATCATTTCACGTGCATTAAATGCATGTATGCAATTAAAAAACAGAAAAGAAAAAGACAGAGAACAAGCAAGGGCAAGTAAAGAGTGTTATTCTGAAAAGAGAAATTCTTTGGGTAAGTGCCCTTGGTTCTTTTTTTTTCTGGTTCAAACCTACCATTTTCTCCATGTTCTTTTTAGCTGACATGGAGCATGCCTCATACCGAACTGCCTCAATGTTCGTCAGACTAAGCACACATAAAAACTCTGAGGTATTAAAAAAAGTTCTTCTTGCTCCCAGAAATATTTGCTTGAGGACTTCTCACCCAAAAAATAAAAGTAATAAAAAACAAAATTGCAATACTCACATTAGTAGAAAACAATTAGTGAGAGGAGTATCCATGCAGCCATCTTAAAGTTATTTTTTTATTCAGGTCATGGGAAGCATAAAGTTAAATCACCAGGGCTGGGTGTAAGCTTCAGCTGTATCTTGATGCTGTATTAGACACGTGTCCAAGCATCCATATGCCCATCCCTTCACTTTGGTTTCTGAAGGAAAAAAATCAAGTTTGTGAGCCTGAAGGGTCCCTGTTTGCACTCTGGTGCTTCAGGAGATGCCACACAGCACTTACCTAATACAAGCAAACAGAGCCAAGAAACATAACCTATGAGTTGCAAAACCCAGCCTTTTTAGTACCCAGCAGAGGAAAAGTAAGCACTCACTCTTCCCCAAGGTATTCTCAGTCCTAATTACAAGAAACCATCTAAACGTTTCACCCAGAGAACTGATATTGCAAAGCAACAACTAAACGAGGCCTTACAAAACACAAGTATTGTGTCACGTAAATCTGCTCATGGCAGCCTCCTTCCATGTGGCTTTTTCCTACTTTGCAAACTTCTTGAGGATGTTTAAGGGCTTAGATAACACAGAGTAACCTGTCTTCTTGTAGAGGAGAGACGGAATGATTTGAAACCGGCTTATCTCAGGGTCATATCCTGCCATTGATTTTTTTCAGCAGTCCCTATTGATTTCAGCGGTGAGTTCCACATACAGATCAATACCAGGATATGGTCTTTATTTATTAGTACACTTCTGGTCATTCCACTCTACCCTAATGCCTCAAAACACATGGAATTAATTACAGCATTCAGCATTACACTGGCCTTGTTGTCTTTAGAGGAGAGCTAAGACTTCATTTGGTCAACAGAATAATTTGAAAGGATTGTTTGGTGACTTCTGCCATTGATCCAGAAATAGATCCTGTGACACATTCTTCAGGGGCAGGGCTGAAGGAGAGGAGCAGAGACATGTGGACAAGCACGTCCTTTGGCTCACCAGCACTTCCCACTAGCAGCAGCACTAAATTCCCAGCAGAAGTTTCAGACAGTGTTTTGACAATGAAAAATTCTCTATGTTGAGTCAGTGGTCTGATTCTCCTGACCTAGCCTGATCTTAAAGACATCATGTACTAAAGAAATATATGTTGGGCACTTGGATGAAAGTTCCCCTACTATTTATTTCTGAACTTCTGCAACATGTTTTACTTGTCAGGCATACAGGAACTGGAATTTTCAAGGAGTTCATCAAATATGCATTTTTTACTTCCTGAGGCTTGGAAGAGGAAGAAGCTGAAGCTGACCTTGAAAAATTAGTATATATTCTCCAACTAGCTGCCAAGAGCAGGACTAAATTCAAAGCAGTTTTTCGGTGGTTCTGACTCAGGGCCTTGGCCCCATGCTGCAGCTGGGCCCTACATCTCCACCAGCCATCTGCAGGGAGCAGGTTTGATACAGACTTTAAACAGCACAGGAACTAAAAGATAAAGTGTCTTTAAAGAGAGAGTGCCTTTTCATTTTTCCCTCTTACCACAGAATTTCTCCCCAGATGTGGGCATGGGTAAGAACTAGCCATGGGAATAAACTGAATGTTCTGCCTCCTGAGAAATAAGGGCTTCTACTCACTATCACATTTGATGGCCAAAATGTAACACTATATTTAAAAGCAGGGTAAATAAAACACTTCCTTCCTAGGTGCTATGCCTACATTACCTTTCTACACTCTTCAAAATATCACCAAGGTAACCATTCTCTGCATTCAGCAGACTTTTTCTTTAAAAACAGAAAACCAAATAACCTTGTCAGGACTTCTAGAATTACAGTAGAGACAGAGCAGAAGATGAACATCCCCAAAATTTCCATCTATTACAGAGTCAGTGCATCGTGGTATTTGGATGCAATAAACCAACAGCTATTTTACAAGTACTGCCTGTACCTAGGTGCATTTGATTTAACCCAAGAGGGCAAAGGAACAAATGAGCAAGGAAAAGAAACTGCAGAGGGAAAACAGAGCTTCAGCATTTATTCAACTGCCTTGGAGCCTTAGGAAAACATCAGTGCTCTATTGACTTTGCTTCTCTTGTTCTCCTTTCCATCACTGGAGGGTCTGGCCTGTGCTTTAAGAAAATACTGCTCCTTTTCAATTGTTAAATAGTGACAAAGTCCAGGTGACCCTAGCACAGAGTCTGAGTGGTTTATGTCAAGCCTGGAGACAGTGACTCATGGAGTCACAGATGATCAGTTGATAAATGCCACTGGTATCAGAAACTCGGCCATTAACATGAGTGATGTGAGAACCAAGAGGTTAAGTAAAAGCTACCTCCATAATGAGTGTGTGATACAGAAAAGCAACATTATGACCCAGGCTTGGATCTTTGGTTTTGTTTCTCCTTTCCCCTTAAGGTGGATTTGGTTTTGTAACTTTTGCTTGCTGTGTAAGTTCTTTTTTTAATGCAACATACATTTCTCATGGGCGGGAAAAGGCTACAAGAAATGTTAGAAACAGGTTCATATGAACCAGGAGGCCCTCTAGGACTCTTTTTCTAACTTTCTGCTGCAACAATGCAATGTGTTTGCCACAAACTGCTAGGTTTTGGAATTGCCTTTGCTTCAAAGTGACTCGGGAGCTGTTTCAAAGGTGTTTCTAGGAAAGAGTAAACTGCATTACTACATGCATTACAAGCAATGAGTTCCCTTATCTCCAGTCAAACATGAGACCAAGGACTTTGCCGAAGCAGAGCCCTCACGGAATCTTCCAAAGTTTTATGGCTTAAATGTATAAGCAGGCGACACCTTAGATAACCACTCTGAGCCATCTTCCTAGCTGCAATTCAAGGATTCAGTATGTCATTCAAGTCATTGTGTCCCACTTTTCTAATCTTCAGCGATTTAATGCAAAAAAAACCCACAGTTTAGAAAAACTGTGGGAAGCTTTGGCTGCCAACGTGCAAAATCTCACCAATTATTAAAGCAGAAGCTAGTGATAATAGTGGTGATAACTAGTTCTGAAGCATTTGTATGTAAAGTATGCGTGCTGTATTTTTAGTGCACCATACATTTAGAGTCATACTTTTTTCTCCATCATCTTATTTCAGTAAGAAAGAAGAAAAAGCAATTTAGGTTGCAGAAATTGCAGATAGATTTATGAGAATGCAGTCCACTCATCAGAGAATTTAAATAAATATAGGGAAAGGGGTAAACAGCCTTCCCGGCCTGTGGAGGCTTTAGGCATAACAGAGAATGCCCTTTACAAGGCTGAGTATTTAATATACTTCACACCAGTAACTAAATCCCACACCAGTAACATTCTCTCTCAAGAGGAGAGGCTAAAGTACAATTGCTCATATATTCATCAACAGATAATATGAACCATTAACAGAAATCCACTTTTCAGAAATAAATCTTTTTCTGTGATATTTCAGTTTGAAATTAAGTTAGTATTTACCTACAAATGCATGGAAAGGAAGAAGGATTTCCTCCTCATTTTTCCTGTACAAAATTATTTTCATTTAATTATTCATACAATGGGAAACACATAAGAAATCAAAATCAGAATGAAACATCACACACGATACTTTCTCAGCTTCTTCAATAAAAACGTATTTTGGTGGAATTCCTAGTCAGCTCAGGATTTTGGAGATTTTGTTTCTCTCTGGTGTGGGAACAAGCAAGGAAAGCTTTAAATATCTGCTTACAGATCATTTTATTCTGTGACACCCATTTTAATTCAGCACTTGAATGTAGATGTATTTATTCATCCTTTCCTATCAGGAGCTGGACTGGACCCCAGGAGTGCACCTGGTAGTTCCCTAGATTCACAGTTGTATCCTTAATGCTCTCCACACTCTGTCTTGCTGGCCCCACAACACACATCAGGGTTCTGGCAAGGCCTGATTTCCCCTACGTGATTCTCCCTTTCACCTCTCCCATGCCAGCTTTGCTATGCTATCAAAACTGCTGAGAGCTGAAAGTTATTAACCCATCTCTTGGAAGAGATGCTCCAAACTCGACTGAACCAGCCCTGAGCAACCTGGTCTAGCTGGACCTGGTTTGAGGAGGGAGATTCTCATGGCATCATTAAAGGAATTAAATACTTTGTGATTGGACTTCCAACCCAGATAGAAGCAAAAGTTTTATCCCAAAACGTAAAACTGAAGATGCAAATAAATTTAACATTAAAAAATAGGAATTGCCAAGAATGAAAATTATTTTTTGCATCATACGAGGCCATGATAAGGCAAAAATGCTGACTTTTTTTCTTTTTTATAGTATTGACATTCATATCAGCCAAAGCTTCTAGACCTGAGAACAAAGTCCTGGATTTCCATCTTGGATTTCTTGAACTTTCTGGGCCTAGGAAATCGGGTAACACGCTGAACTCAGAAATGATTTGACATTATTCATTTGAAATGAAGACGTGATATTTGGCTAGAAGTAAGGGGAGGCCCATTCTGTGACTTAGAAAGTCAACATCTGGTTGCAGAAAACAGCCAATAAGCAAATCTCGCAACATTTGCGAGCAATATGCAAGATTGTAAGATGATTACATCCAGGAATCTGTAGCGTGCAATCCATCCATTTTAGATCATCTACCAACACAGCGCTCCAGAAAAGCAGGCAGCACATATTGCAGCGGTTAGTAAAAATTTAAATGGCTTAGCAAACTCACAGGAAACCAGAAGTGTCTCCTTCGTGTCACATAAGAAAAGCAGAGCAGCAAAGGAGAGGCTCCTTATGAGGACCAGAGCAAAGGAAAGAATTTGAAAAAAAATTTGAAAGAGAATGTAGGATCTTTCAGAGTGGCAGACTGGAGATTATTTTGAAGTGATAGGGTTATTTTAACTGTATAAAATCCCCCTTCTTTACAAGGAAAGAAAAAATACGGAAAAAACCAACAAACACAAAAGTGCATATTGTCATTTGCGCTGTTTGGCTCCTAATAAACAACCTGAGCTGTCTGCAACACCAGAGCACTCAATAGTTTGAAAGTCCTGAAACTTTCCCAGAGGCTGTTTTGTTTATTTCTGTGGTACTCAAACCCACTTAACAGGGCACTGTGATAAACACCATTTTCCCTTGAGTTGTCCTGATGGCCAAGAGACTTGAGTGCCAGGTGCTCTCAAAATGTAGTAAATAATTGTCTGTCTCATCCACTTAAGAAGCAGAGCTGCCATTCTGTGCAAGTCTGACATGTTTTCCTGACATACCTGCTGGCTTCTGCTCTTATTTTGTTGCTTTGTTTTGCCAGGTATTAAATACAATCAGTGTGTTAATAAAATTTTAAGCATGTTTTAATGATGCTCGGTCAGGCAGAAATGACTCAAAGCCCCAGAACAGTGTCTTCAGAAGAACCACAAGGGCTTGAAGTTTTAAAGGTCTGATCTTAAGAGAACCATCACGCTGGAGTTAAGGTTAGGTACGGGTTTAAAATCAAAATATGACAGGGTAGACTGGTCAACCTGAATAATAACAGGCGTGACATAAACTGTGGTTTCTGGATACACAGCAATGTTTATAATTTTTGGTTTTTTCTGTCTTGGAGTGAGAGAGATATAGTGGAAAACATACTCAGCTTTGTGGGATTTGTGGATAATAAAAACAATCTGCTGATATGCGTTTACTGGGATTTGTCATAGAGCAAAAGGTGAAAAAACAGATCTAGAAAAAGTCTCTAAGACAGCTTAAAGCTCGTGGTTGGTGTCCATATGGAACAGATGTGTGTTCTGCCCTGCGAGTTCTTGGTGTTCCTGGACTAAACTGAGATGTTCAGGTTTTTGCTGGGTCTTCCTAGGGAATGAGGGGGCTGCTCTGCTGAGGCATCGCCGTGTCTGAGGAGAGCAGCACTGACAGGCTCCTGCTTTGGGTTAGGCTCTGCACAGCACCAGATTTCTGTCACCCTGGACCAGATCCACAGCCCCTGGCCTTGATTTAGGACTGGTGCTTGCCTCTCATGCCTGCCTATATTTTTTTCTTTTCTTTTCAACACAGCAGGTACGTGAGAGCTCCCTGTAACAGAGGTTGTCTATAACAGAGTGCACATCCCTTCTTAATCAACACAGAGATTGCTCTGGGAAGGCAACGCTTATTTCATCCAAATACTCTATCTGAAGAAACAGTTGAATAAAATCAATAAAGAATTGATCTAAAACTTCTGCGAGGTTCAAGCACTGTCAGAAATCTGGGTTTAAAAGTGTTGATTTGTCAGTGTTGTTAGATTTTTTTTTCCTAATCCATCTCATGAATTTAAAGATGAGCTTCCAGCCCAAATGAGGACTCACAGGTTACAAATGTTTGACAGCAAATGTGTATTACAAAACCTCCTGTTTCTCAGTAAGCAGATAATGACCCGGTCAGAGAAAATTCTGGCAGCAATTTTCAAAGGACTCTCAAAGACACTTCGGTTATGTCTAAGCGACCTCAGTGATTCAGAGGACTCTGTGACCTCAGAGTGACTCTGAGAAACACTTTTTGCAAGCCGGAATGAGAGTTTCTGTGCATCTCCCCAGAATAAGCATCCAAACTGGAATAAAGGAGTGAACCCAGCACTGTGGGCCTGCCAGGCTTTTTTCAGGAGCCCCATGCCATGTGGGGGACTTGAAGGGTAGGGACACAGCTGGCAGGAGCAGTCTTTTACCACAAGAAGCGGTGACACACCAGCGATGGATACAGGCAGACCAGCACATCAGACAGAGGGATGGTGGCCTCCTGCTGAGACAGCCCCCCATCCCACTCCAGCATGGTCACTCACCTGAATGGAAACTTGACTCCAAGGGACCTGGGGTTTCCACATATCCAACTCCCACACCCACCCACAGAGATGACTGTCTCCTAGGAGCAAGTCCCCATAGCTCTCTGCTACCTGGGGCGTCATTCAGATCCTCATCCTCATGGGAGGGCTCCTGACCTGGGCTCTCTCTACACCCACCACAGCTCTTGTCCCCCAGGGAAGTGGACGTCACTAATTTTTATCATCTGGATAATGCTAATCAATAAGACAGAGAGTGGAGTAAGTGGTTTGAATTTTTAGTGTGTTGAGTGGAGCTACTGTAGCTGTGAGTTACTGATCAACCTCTGTAGCTACTCTCTATTTTCCCTTGCAGCCACTTAGCACAAAGTGAGTTCTTGCTTTTTTAAAAGACATGAGATGGCTGCCCATCAAAAACAATAGTCAGCATGGGAAAAGAATGGCTGTCCCCTTTTGGTTAGGGACAAATCTCACTTCAAGTGAAAAAAAAAACAGACAGTCACAGTTTAATAGTTTTAGTGCCATAATAAACTAAAGTTATATTGCAGCGCTGTCTGCAGTGCCTGGCAAAAGCAAGCACCGCATCCACCAGGGTAGACCCCTGTCTCCATATAAATGCTTACTAAAAAGCTAAATCACCTTAGAGGAAGGATTTTACTGTCCTCCTGCTAAAGGAGCTTTATGAGCCGTTTGTTCACTTCAATCCTGCGTCTTGTCAAGAGCACCGGCTGTATACCGCACTTGTCAGCATTTGTTCTCACGTCCTATTCACTTGTATATTTTCATACATTGACAGCTTCTATCATCAAACTTAATGACCTCTTTTAGACAAAAAATATAACTGACTACTAAAATCTTCCTTTATTTGCAGTAACCCTAACAAACCAATTCCTCAGCAAGCCCTCAGACAATTAAAAAGCACGTTCATTTTCTGTAGAACAGACGTGATGCAGAAACCATCTACATGGCACCAGGACAGGTGCATAAGGATAAGACACTGGGGCTACTCACTTTTTTTTTAAATAATAAGTAGTTTTATCTTAGACAAATTCATATCTCGGCCTTCAATGAAAATCTGTCTTCTGCAAAATATTTCATACTGAACAAATCCCTCTATGAGCCTGAATCACACCTTCTGCACAGTCAGATCCTTTGAAACATTTTCTTCCATTTCATCCACAAAGAATGTATCCAAGGCTTGGTGGGACTTGTTTCCAACTTTATAAAACATTTCTAATATTCCTTGTCTTCCTGTTATCGTTTTCGTCTTGAAATTCGCACAGGGCAATGCAGACCCTGGGAATATCCATAGATCTGCATCAAGACGGTTGGATATGCAAATCTCAGGAGTCCATGAGACCCCACAAAATAAATGTACAGAGTGTAGATTGCAGTTATTAAGATTAATTGTTATGAAGAGGAAGATGCAGTTTCCACCACTAGCAGAGAATCCAGCACCCGAAGAAATGGAAACTCTCATACCAGATGTAACTCAGCAAAATGTACCTCAAAGAATTGTCTTGGTATTTTGGAACCATTGAAAGCAGAAGAATCCATGCTTCTTTATTAATATATTCCCATGGTGGCACTGATGAGTAGCACTGAAGTGTCACAGATTGTGACAGAAGGTCTCTGAAAAATCTCTTTACCTATTTAGATGTATAGGCGATTTCCTCAAATGTGGATTTTTAAGGAGAATTTCCCAAGGGGAATGCATACAGGTCTACTTGTTTTCAACAAAGTCTTTCCTCTTCAGGACGGGGAGCAGCTAAAATGCTTGCAGAGACTGTTTTGCAAGAAAAGCATTTCTGCTGCCTGTGCCGGTTCCCAGTCGGTGGAACACATCTTGGAACAGGTCTCTACTAGACACAGGGGTGGAACGAAGTTTGGCAAAACAAAGACGTGGTTCCAGAAACAAAGAGCGTCCTGTGAATAGCTGATCCACTACAAAAGAAAATGAAGGGGAGGGAGCTTCTTCAGGCTTCGTTGTAATGCTAATTCACGAGATTAACTCGCCAAAAGAGGTAATGAGTCTGCTCCGTGGTACAGCTTCTGTAGAGTGGAGAATTTAACATACATTTAAAATACAGCAGCTTCACAGATTGGTATGAAATGTTCTTTGTTACGCCACTCGTGGGGTCATGAAAAAAAACCCGCATTGAAAAACCCTATTACGCCAGAAATCAATTTACTATCACTGTAAAACGTATCTTTTGGCTGATCACATTATGCCACGTGAGATGGACACGGATCTGGTTTGCACCAGGTTATTTTTACCATTTATACAGGCAGTGATTCAGATCTCAATTGCCTCTCCTGTACGACATGTCCACGGAAACAAAGCCAAGGGCTAAACTCCCCCTGCTGCCTGCAAACAGCTGCTTCTGAGGAAAGCAGGACAACCTGCACCTGATCTGACAATCATCCTTCCTTCCAGTCACTGGACAACACTGAGAAGAAGGAGCCAGGATGTGATAATAATTTGCTTCCACAGCCTGATGCTGCCATGTGAAGCGCACAGGCAGAATAGGCCACAATCCTTTCAGCAAAGAAGGAAACGTATTTATTGTTAATTAATAAGCCAGCTTGGCTTTGGCTTTCTACTTAACCCAAACAGACTACCTGAGCTCCCTAAAACAGCTCCTGAAAGTTTCGAGACAAAATGTACTGGTTTGTCTTTTAGAATACCTGAGACCTGAAATCAGCCCAAACTATTTCAAAGCAGTACAGAGGCCTGAAACTGGCCTGGGTAATAGGTGATCAATATGTGTTTCCTAGACCTCATGACTATTAAGCACAATATATGAAAATCTTTTTCATTTTCTGGTTTTGTCTGGTTTTATAAGTTTTTTTGAGAATTGTGTGGGGCTTGTTTTCATTGGGACTATGCAGATATTTTTGTTAGAAAGCCTCTGGCCACACAATTGTGTCCAGGTCGCCATAAAATGTCATCAGACACCTGCTCCGAGAGTGTGCAGTTATTCCATCTGTGCCTCTCCTCCAGTATGTAGTTTTTTCATACCATGCCAGTGCATTACATAAGCTCCCCAGGTCTCCAAGTACTTGAGTCTATTTGACCTAAATAAATAACCAATTCTGCCACCTTTAAGCAGACCACAACATTTTTCCAACGCACCTCTTCTCACAGTAGAGTACTTCATTCAGTGAGGGTGGCAGATCCCAGCCTGAGGAGGCTCAGCCGTGCAGAAATGGGTGGAAAATCCAAGCCCTTCCCAATCCCACCTGCTCTCTGCTCCGAGCACCAGTTTGGTGGCTGCATTGAGAATTCCAGCAATGGTATTTGTCCACCTCACTAATATCCTGAGGCTCTAATTTAAACTCCATAAAACAAGCCAGGGTTCATGGAGCAGCAAAGTGCTCTTTGCCCGCGTGTATAACAAAACAGACTCAGGAATAATTATATCAATTATAATCAAAATCCTACGCACTATTAATTTAAGATAGGAAATACAGCAGTAAAATAAGATAATATCTGCTACTGTAATTTCTTCCCCTGAGGACTTTGCTGCCGTAGGCCCAGAGAAATAAATGACAGGCAAGGCAGTTACACCCTCTTTTATTTTGCTACCTAGCATTCACTGTGCAAATGTATAGTTTTTTGCTTATCCCTGCTAATTCTAATTTTTGTCTCCAAAAATGTTAACAAGATTTTCTCTCTGGTAGGTACAGTCTGTTGTACATGTGGTGGTATTGGTATGGCATAGAAAGCACAGAGCTAATAAAGTTCATAGATTAATCTACTCTGATCCCACACCTTCCATCAGAAAACCTTTCTTTCCTCTGCATGCTCATGTGCCTGTAAGAACATTCTGGATTTGCTCCATGACTTTTTCCCAGTCTTATTTCAGCCACTGCTTCAGCAAATATACTTGTCATTGCAACATTTTTTTCAATATAAAGAACTTAGGATATCTTGTGAAAAAGTCTAAGGGCTTCCTCGTGCAAAGCATTATAAAAATTCTGGAGAAATCCTAATCCTATTAAAACCAATGGTATCTGTGTCATGCACTTCAACACTGCCAGGATTAAGACCCCTGTTGATTTACAAAGATGAGATGTTGTTCGGATGGTAAGTATTCCTGAGAGGAGGTTTAGCTAAGCAGCCAATCAAAATTATTTGTCAGTCCAGCCTCAGTCATGATTTTTCCATAATTTGCATAAAACTACTCAAGATTTGAGTTTCTGTGGAAAAAAACAAATCAGGAAAGTTTAGCTTAGTTTTAGGTTTCACTGAAAAAGTTACACTGAACTTTGGTATGTCACTGTTTGCTTAAAAAACATTCTTTCTGAATTCCTCCACACTTTTTTTTCTTCCTCTGTAGAGTTTTAGGTCATTCTTGCTGGAGACGAGTGGATTTCATCAAACTGTAGAACTACTTTGATGGTCTGGAGTGTATTTTACTGGGTCACGGATTTGCTGCCTATAACATTTGCTTAAGGAGCATGTCATCATATCTCAAACAAAAACAGTACTGTCATTTGAGTGCTTTTATCAGGCTTTGCTGTCCTGGTATGCGATGAACCACAAAACTTGTTACGTACCCCTTTAAATTATTACTTTACTGGGACAAATAAATGAAGTTAAATTTGTATTTGGGGCTGTTCTACTGGTTTTTTGGCTGGTAAAACCGTGAAGTTTTAGTCTGCGGTGGCTGGTGGGTAGAGCTTGCTTGTCAGTTTTCTTTTGCCTTATGTGTGTTTGAGTGTGCGGTTTGGTGTTTGTGTAGTAGGGGTTTTTTAAGTTTGCTTCTTTGGCTTTTGCACTGTGAGCTGTTGGATCTTTATTCAGTCTGGCTTCTGCCATCACAAGTAGGTGTCAGACCCACAGCATCATGGGTGGGGTAAAGGTGGCAGATAAATTAAGTGGCAAATTAAAAGTGAGAGTCTTAAGTTTCCTACAGTATCCACTCTACTGAGAATCTTTAGATTATGTCCAAAACTCGTAAGAGTCTCTAAAAACTCAGATATCATCTATCCAGACCACTATGCCACTCCATTCCAAAGCTGCTTGTAATTTTCAATATATCTTCTAGTCTCTTTGCCTGAGAATATTCTGAGAAACCAGCAGGATAAATAATCACGGTTTAATCTGACTATAACAACATCAACTTTTATTTATACCAAAATTACAGGGAGGGCATCTCCCCTTTTAGTGCAGATTAATTATTTAAAAGGGAGGAGAGGAGAGATAGGATCATAACCAAAGTACGTGCCTTATCAAAATTGTCAGGGCTTTTACATTCCATTTCCTTGTGATAAGACTCTTGTGCTGAGCTGGTATTCGGAAGTGAGCCCAAAGGGCTGACTGATAAGTTTACATAAGGAAGGAAATAATCAATTTAGGGCTGTTACTGAATGAGCTCTTATCATGTTCATTTCCTCACTATTGCTTCTCAAGCTAAATATTACATGTTTAGGAGCAACTTCAAAAGATTTAACATTCTAGCCTCTGCATTTTATTAAGGAAAAGTCTTTCAATAGCACGAAGCATTTGCTTGCAGAACAAGAAGAGTACAATTCATGCACTGAGAAACTTGCATTTTAAGACACTGATATTTATGTTGAAGGAAGCAATACATTCTTGCAGGAAAACTACATTTTTTTTCAGCTTGCTATCTACTATTTGAAGAGCAGAAGAGGGATTTTAAAACGTACTAACAGGTAGTACACTAAATTCCCTTCTGTAGATTTGCCTGTCCTTCTCCTGTAATGTGCTTTGTTTAACTGCATTTGTCTACTTTTTCTCCAAAAAATATGGTTTTTTAATACCCTGATGACAGAAGCATGATTTGTGGGTGCACATGACTTGTCATGCTAAAATTTAAAAATGTGGCTCTTATTTTGAGTCTGCATTAAACCACAGAAAAGTACATTGTGTCTGGTAAGTGGCTATAGCCCCTTTGTCCACAGTAGCTTTGCAGTGCTCCTGAGAGCTTCATCCAGGGCACAATCTTTTCCACGAGATGAAAATGGAATTACTGGGAGAGAGTGGGGAGGGAGAGTCCCAACTTAAAAAGAGTTATGGTAGCATTTAATAAATTTAAGTTGATTGTATCATGAATTGGTACTCCAGTGTAAAACAACTACAGATTTAATACACTACAGCTTTGATGTGAGGTCAATATTTATTTCTCTGTACTTGACCTGGCTACCTTGGTCGCAGTCAGTACTGTGGAGGATTTCCTCAGGTCTTAGCTGGGATGTTTGTTTTTCCACAAACACAGGTTACATTTGTATCCAAACATATTTGTGACTGGACTGTGTCCAATCATTAAGGAAAACCACTGAGATCCTCTAACACTGCAATGGCTATAAAACATTTTCCATTGGCATGCAACTGCTATAGCAAGTGCACCAATGGGCAATTCCCTCTGCCAACAAACTTAATAACAATACCATGATCAAGCTTCAACCGAGAGAAAATCTGGGAAGGAATGTACTTCCTCCCCTGATCCAGCACAGCCTGCACTTTCAGACCATCAGGGCATTTCACAAGGTTCATCCACTCCACTGTGAGCAGCCTCCTTCCCAAAGCTGCCATTACAATTGCCTTGCTCATGTTTCAGCACTGTTGGATCCAGGTATTTCATTCTAGCACATCTTTAATTTACAAAACTAGATTTATTTATGGAGCAGACCACTTCCTTTCTGGAAAGGTTATATACCCTTCATCACCTATAATGAATATATAGCTTAATGAATTCATCAAGAGCCTGATCGAAAGACCTTAAAATAAAGTGGAACCTGTTCAACAGTTTGCTGCCTGAAGAAAATACAGAACACTCAGCTTGGATTTTATATAGCACAAAGAATGATGCATTTGCATTTAACAGCCAGTTTTAAGCAAGAAATTCAATGCTTCTCTCCCTGGGCCCCATGATGTATGCAGCCTCAGCTCGGCTTTGATCCAAAACCCTTGACCTAACTCTTCGAGGTACAAACACTGCGGTGCAGGAATTGTTTGATATGGATGCTCTCTAAACTGTTTCCCAGAGAACATTCAAATAAAACAGGCATTGTACTTCAGTAGGCAGCCCTGTACTGCTGTAGGAAAGCTGACATTCATTTACAGAGAGGGCAGCAAAGTTGTCCAAGGATCATCAGGTGCTAAAGAGACGGGCAGGGCCTTCCTGCTGTCCAGCACATCCAGGAAGATGAGAAGATCACTGAAACCATGCAGCAATGGGTAACCAATTGTTTTGAGTGAGACTTTCTGTGTCTGCACACTTTATAAATCATTGACAGGTTTGTTATGCAAGTGGTCTCTGGTATCTTGTAAACAGAGCTTCTCCATGCTCTGTTGATCTTTCCACTGCAATTTGTTGCAGGCCTAATAGCTGTTTAAATAATTTCTGACATGGAAAAGCACAGGCCGGATCCAAAAGTGTAAACCAGAACCCTTAGGCTTAGCTGCTAAATCCAGGCACCTACTAAAGATCTCAGAGCATCTGCATTAGGGTGCTTGACATTGTCAATGCACCATGCTCAGAGCCTCCACACCAAGTTCTGACTCCCACTTCCAATGCCTCCATTTAGGGGATCAAAACTGGACATTCTGGGACACTCAAAAGAGAGGTGAAAGTTGAGAGTGGAATTGCTAGGCAGGCTGTTTAACCTCTTGGATTCAGTCTGTCTGCACAAAAGGGACAGAAATTCTCACTTCCTTCAGAAGGATATTTTTGCATTACTATTATTATTGTTGTTGTTGTTGTTGTTGCTGCCATTGGTCATAATTACTAAACCAGATAATTGTCACATCAGTACCATGAGTCTATGTCACCTGGTTACTTATAAAGTAGGTTGGCTACTTTTTCTTGCTTTCTATGATAACGAGGAAATCTAAATATACCTGGACTGATAACACCAAATGCTGTGTACACTGGCAACCCCTGGAAACAAAGTTTAGTCAGATGGCAATACATTTCAGTAAAATACTCTGGATTTACACCAAAAGGAATGAGACCAGACTGAATTTTTATTAAATTCACCTGTGTTTGTAATCACAGGCTCACCAGGCTACTACCAAAATTTGATCTAAAAGGCATCAGTACTAGTGGCAAAAAATCGCATTCTGGCCAGAACAAATATTTTACTTTCAGTAAATAAATTTTCACCTTCCTGCCTAAGAATAACGTTGTTGAATTACAGCTGAAAAGCTCAGAAGCCCTTTGCTTCCAATATAAGCTACTAATGAATGTAAGGGACACTCACTGCGGTTCAAGATCCAGCAGGATCTTCCAGTGAGAGGCTAGGAACTCCACAGAAGCATGATCTAATGGAAAAAATATGATCAAATGCAACCCTCAGTAGAAAAGCTCCTTATATCTCTCTTTTGCAAGGGACATTTTTACTGGTATACCATTAGCTAATTCTTGGAAATG
>VXAZ01010417.1:914552-1047702 GCA_013399875.1 Gymnorhina tibicen | reverse complement strand
AAAAAAAAAAAAAAAAAATTTAAAAAACCCAGCACAGCCCCTCCAAATGAATAGCACATTGGTTGTCTGAGCCAGGCTGCAGCACCACTAGACGGGCCCTCAATGACCTTTGGAGGCCATCTGAGATAATAAATCCTCGGACCCCCAGTTCCGGAATGCTTTGGGCAAGGTCAGGATGGCAAATTTCCCACTTCCACAATATCAGATGTTACGGTAATTCCTTTTAGCTAATGTGTAAGAGCAAAGGAATGTCTTCAAACCTCATCTAGGCCCTGTGGAATCTGTTGAAAATGCATGACAGCTGCGGGCTTTGGCTAGGGTCTGCCTGTGAATATATGAGATTTGGAAGCCTTTCAGACAGGGAAAGGAGGGAATGACTGTACATTCGATGTGTACCATTGGTCTCTCCCCTCCCTTCCCAGCCCCATTTCACACCACACAGCCGTGTCACGGCTCCACGGTCATGGCTGTCACGCATTCTTTACGACTGAGTGTCGCGGCCAGCACACAGAAATACAGATGTGCAGGCGTGTGCACCTCCACACAGGCACACAAATGAAAAGAGGGATAAAAAAGATGGATTTCTATACGGTCTGAGAACAGGAAATTGAGTAGCTCCCACATATTTTAATAAAATTGATAGGGAGCAAAGAAGTGAGAAACTAAGCACTAGATTTCTGCTTGATGTGTCTGGATGCCCAAGGTGAGAAGGAATCCCACGTGGATTCTCTTGTTACCTGTTCTCCAGAACCCAGGTCATGCAAAAGACTGTGGTTCCCCACCCCATATCCTTATTTTCAAGCAAATGATCATGGCCTCCTACACATCTGTTTTCTTAAGTAAAAAAGTTCAACACCGGCTAGCCTATTTATCCTCTTTGCAGTCTTGTGTTTTCCAAGGACTTTATAGTCTCAGCTTCTCTGATCTGGTCCTCAGATCCAAGGTCTGCAGCATGTGTGGGAAACTCCGCTTACCATGTGCATAAATTACCAAGACACAAGGCATGGAAGGATCAAAACGAGTCTTGGAGAGATACCTCCTCTATACATAGCTTTTCCAATCTGGATTTGACAACCCAGACTAACACAAGCTTTTAACTATTCTTGAATCACTTCAACAGTGTGAGAAGGCTCCCAGCATGAGGGGCTTCTTCCAATAACCTCAGTACTGCACACAGTGTTTCATAAACTTTTATTATATCACACGCTGCCATGGAGCCACCTGCATGTAGACTGTGTCCATCTTTTACACTGAAAATAGCAACAACCTGCTTTATGTGCAATAATGGCCGTCACAAATTGTTATTACCGCCGGCATAAAATGAAAGAACAGATTCAGCAATATCTGGATACAGTGCACCTGATGGTGAGAGACTTGGAGCAAGTACTTCTCCCAGGTTCCAAAAAAGGTCTTTTGTTTCCAAAAGAAGCAAAGAAAGGGCTGGTTAGAGAACTTGAAAACAGGACTCGAAATACATGTGGGGCTGTCACACACGAGCTGCAGCACAGAGGGAAGAGGAGTTGGGAGATTAGAAGTATGCTAGTTATAAAGATTAAAGACAGCACACTCGTGGCTTCTTACAAGCAGCTGAAAAGCACAGCAAGTCTAAACTTATTAGCCAAAGTCTGGCCATGAGAGATAATGGTCTTTAGTAAAATCAAAATACATTGAAAACTTTTTCCATTTTTTTGCCAAAGGGAGAAGGGTTGGAAAGGTTATAATTTGTCCCAGATTTTCATAGGAGTAGGAGGAAAAACAATTTCATGGCTGGTTTCAAGTAAAGGCAGTTGAAAGGACTTATTTAAGCAGAAAGATTTCAGGAAAATAAAGTTTCATCTACCTCAGAACGCAGATTCTGAATTAGTGAGCTGGAGATGCTTTGTTCTGCCATATGTCTAACAAGCATCTACTTACATACATCTACACAAGATGCATTTTGAATGAAGGACAGTGGAATTACCACCCACTGAAAAACAGCACTGTATTTGATACCGCAAAACATTTCAATTCCTCTGTTTAGGGATTTATAACCAATATCTACAAACTTAATCTGTTCACACTTAATGGAAGTCTGGATGCTGTAATTATCCTTATTCTTGTACTGATCACTGTGTCAAATATCACCTCAAACAACTCCACCTTCTAGCACTACACTGGGTTTGTGCTCAATATGGGTGGAAGGAGACTCTGCTGGGTTTCCCATTATTTATTAATCTGCCTTCCTCAGGTGAAGGTACCTGTTCTCCACCCCATGCCACCTTGGCTAATCCCTGATCCCCATACCAAACAGGCTAAACATCTTTTGGCTTTATTTCAGAGTCATTAAGTAAGATGCAGTGCTGGTAAACACAGACAGGTTGTTCTATCCGAGCAAGCAAAAAATTAACATGGTACAATGTTGTTTGGCCCACTGGCATTGTTATAAACTGTGTGCTGCTTTACAGGAGATAAGCCTTCCTTCCAGATTTTGTAAGTCCTAGGTGTACACTGCAGTTTCTATTGTTAGTGTCTACTTCTTATATAGGGAAATGTTTTCATGTACAAATTTTTTACATATTGTTGTTTTTTCTTTCCCAGCAAATGCTTAGTCAGAGAGCTACAGACACACAGCACTTTTCTAGTTTATTCATAGATATTCTTCTTTTGACTCCGCACAGAAAATGGACTAGATCATCAATATCTAAGGAACCTACCACTCTAACAGATGGAATTCTCTCTGGCAAGAAAGAAGAATGTATGGCTCTGAGCTCATACAAAATATATAACAATCATAGGTCACTGAATAAAATAATTCCCTTCATTCAGTGATCAAAAGCTCTAACTCTCATCTGCCAAGGGAACATCAGGGATGAGGATTCACTTTGCAATTGCTATAACCAACATGAATTGACCACACTGACCTGGTTCTCCGAAGCAGCGATGCTTCAGAGCTGATGTAATCTTAAAACCCAAAGACTAATTGTTCATTTGCTATGCCTGTGGACACAGAAAGCTTCCAATCATTACCACAGGAGAAAGAAACCCAGACAGATGTGTGCAGAACTGGTACAGCACCAGTCATCTGAAGTTCCATTCACTTTTCCCAGTTTTCCTGGAAATATGTATGAACAGACCAGTTTTTGCCTAACCAAGGCCAGTTTTTGCCTAACCAAGAGGGAGCCCTTTATATAGAATCCTCATAAAATATTAAAAAAGCCTAAGAAATAAACCAGAACATTACAGTAACACTACTGTAGTGGTTGGTGACATTAAAGCAGGCTGTGGTACCACACTGTTTTTAAGAAGAAAGGAATAACAGTACACAAAACCAAGTACAACTCTCTTTTCAGTGTGGAAAACTAACCACACCTGATTAATAGACAAATTCTCCACAGGTAATATTAGTCTGTCTACTGCATTCGACACGGTTTGTAATCCTGACTCTGCTTAATTGAGAGTTTTACCCATGATTTCAGAGGGATTTTACCTACTGCCCTGCTTTTATGCAAACTTCCTGACCCCTGGTAAAGTGCACAAAGAGCCTAAAGCAAGGGAAGAGCTCCATTCAGAACATACTATCAAACTTCAAAACCAGCCTATTTTCAAAATTACAGCTACTGGAAATCTTTTTTTTTTTTTTTAAGAAGTCTACAGACATGCTGGTTTTTTTTTTCCTTACTAAATTATCAGCCAATCCCTCCCACAGTCACAGCTGATTTTCTTCCACATTCAAGAATTTTCAACAGAGCTTAATCAATTCAGCAAAAGAGAAGTTGCATTAAAAATACATGGAATTCACAAGGATAAACTTTCTTTGTGGAACCTTATCAAATAGCAGGGGATTTTTTTGTGTGATCAGTGGCTCTTTCAATTATGTCACCGGGGCAGATTCAGCACTTTAAAACAACAGTAGAAATGTAGGGGAAATCTGTGTATTTAACTTGGTCTCAGGGAATTTCACCTAGATTTACACCACTGTCAATGAGAATTTTGCCCATTGTTTAGATTATGTCATTTTGCAATGTGATAAGAGCACTATTTCAGAGTGCTCACTCCCAAGAAACGTCAAATAATAGATGCCACTACCCTCAGCTTTTTCAAACAATGAGGAGCAGAATTCAGCCTCCACACCATTACATAAAAAAGACGAAAAAACCCCCACACCAGAAAACAGTTATTCATTTAAAATTCTATAAGGCCCATATGGAAATACAGTTTTAACCTTAATGCCAGAGAAGCTGTAAAGTGCTTCGACCATGGCAGCCATTCCCCTTTCAACAAGATTATTTTCCAGGCATGGTCTACACAGATTTTTAAAGGCAAAAAAATTAGTGCTGAGAAACGCTCACTGAAATTCAGGCAATACCAATATCTGAAACATTTCATCTGCCAGAATGCCTTCCAAGCTGTTTTTGATATTCATCTAGCTTGCATTCAGACACGAAGAAAAAAACACTCTTTAATGACTAAGTAGAAAGAATTTGTAGAAGCCTTTCCAAACTACTAATTATACAAATAGTCGTGATTCCAAACTGCACATAATAATTAAAGTAGCATGTTCCACCTCAGGAAAATCCATTTTTCATATTGGACGTCACCCTTGGTTGCACGGAGTGGAAGAACTTTTCTGTTTTGTTACATATGCTTTCCATTTGGTATCTAAAGGCGATACTGCCATATGATAGGTAAGCAAAACAGCAAGCTGGTAGAAAGAGTGCTTAGAAGAGTAACATATAAATCTTTAAGGTCTTCTCACAGCACGACAGGTACCACTTTTAATCAGTTTCTCCAAACCTCTACTTGTTCCGTCAGGTTATGGGATGGTCACATACCTGAGAACAGCTCTGAGAGCAACCTGCCAGCACAAGCATTCCCACTTGCCTTTATTTCCTTCTCACAGCTCAAGAAATCCAGCCTCTGATTAATTCTTTCACCTACCTACACCAAGCAGACAAAGCTCAGTGAGGGATTTGAAACTGACTGATGAGTCGACCCCAAAGAGAAATCCTCCGTCAGCCCCACTCAGACACATAATGGAGTAAGTGTGAGCAGTCTCCCCAAAATCCTGAAGATACCTCATCCTATGCTTCTCTTTACACTCACTTCCACAGGGCAGCCAATACCATGCAGCAGGATTTTTCCCATTAGGCACATTTAACCAAAACAAAGGAGTCAAATATAAGGGTCTCTCTCCTCCCACATCACCTGACAGACCCAGCATGGGGAACCCTGGCTGAGTTAGTGCCAATGAAGTTGAGCTAAAGATCTTAAAACAGGTCCTTCATTTCATTGTTGCAAACTTGCCTTGCTTGGTAAGCCTTGATATGTAACCAAAACAAGGCAGGTGCTGTTGCTCTATAGGGAAAACATGCCAAGACTGTATCTCAGCTCACCTGTGGGATGACACAGAAGGAGTAAGACTGCAGCGTGGTGCCAGGCCAAGAGGCACATCCTGAGAAGGATCTCCTCACACAGAATCCAGCTTCTCTGGGCACCAGATTTCCAAAAGAACAAATCCCGAAATTTTCGTTTGAGAAGTGAGTGAAGACTGAGGTAAATTCTAGTAATGGGTTTGTCTAAGGTTTGTCTCACTGAACTGGGTTTTTCTCAAAAGTCTCAGGACTGCCAATAGCATAGACACATTCTTCTCTACTCTGACCTAACTGTACACCTGACTTGACAATTTTCTTCACGTGATCTATTTTTTCAGTAGGAGTTACATAAAGTGAGTAAAATTTGCATGACATTGCATTCATTGCATGCATTCCTATTAACAAACAATATCCGGGGATGAAAACTATTGGAGGACCACTTAAATTAGAGAATATTTAAAAGATGTGGCCTGGAAAATACAAAAATCCACAACAACCGCAACAGAACATCCACAGCAACCCCAAAATAAGCACAGCAGCAAGGTCTGCAAATTGCCTGCAATTTGCAAAAGGCAAACTTCTTTAAGTAAAAGTAGTTACTATTCAGCATGGCTTGGGTTTCCAGTAAGTGGCTCTCTTGAGATCTGCTTTTATAATCATTCCCGTCTCAGAAAGAAATGTAGTATTTCCAACAAATCTGTATCAGCAAAATCATGATGTCCACAAAGCTTGACTGGCTGGCTGGAATCCTCATGTGCACTGTTTTCAATTCAATTGTGTCTTTTGGGCCTCCTCCACTTGCAGGGGAGATAAACAAGAAAAATTCTGATGTATGCTAATTTATGTCCTGAGCACCGTGAAGCAATAAACTTCAGGAGCCACAGAAGCTTTAACAAGGCAAAGTCAAGTGACAAACCAAAGTTTTCAGTGGATCAGTGCAAATCCACGCCCCACCAAAATGGACTTAAAATTTTTCATCTTGCCATAGTGACTCTACATGTACAGCATAAATAATGTTCCCTATTAACCCTCTCTTTTATGTAGTCCTTCACCCTGTCCCAGGAACTGCTGCACTGAGTCTAAAGCGCAAACGTCTCTGAGGTTAGGATGTATTTCATGGCTATTTTAGTTTCTACTAGCTACGAACTACCCAAGCTTTTTGGCCTTGCTCCCTAGGAACTGATGTGGAATATGAAGGAAAAATCATCCTCCCAAGATCAGGCTGTGTGAATTCTTCTTTTATTCTCGATGGCATAATAAAAAGGCATTAGCATGCATGCATCTTTTCCTTTTCTTAACAGAGTTACTGAAATCTCAACTGAAATTTAGTTTATTCGTTTCCCTCTCTCCCTCATGGCACATTGGATGCTCAGATCAAATATTGTGAAAACACAGACACAGAAACATGGAAACCCTAGATAACAAAAATCTTCCTAAGGTGCCTTTTTTTTTCTGCAATGTTGCCATTCTTTAATCATAAACCCCTCATAATTCCAAATATAAAACAATTAACTCCAGTTATTCATGCAGTCAAGCAACAGGTGAAATAAATTATTAAACTCCCCTTAACAAGGGAGCGAGCAGGATCATACCTCAATAAACTCAGCTGTGTCCAGTTTGAGATTGGGAGACATTTAATGCCTCAGCATCACATCATGAAATTGTAAAGGACTTCAGCTGGGCCCAAGTAGAAACAGGATAAAAATAATCTTTTTTCCTCAGGATCCTCCAGTATGCTGTACCTGAAGTCTCCCAGAAGAGCAAACCATTACACAGTGCTTGGAAAGATTCAAAATACAGCTACCTTGATATATCCAAGATATATCCAAGTCTCGTGTTAGAAGGGCAAGGATGCTGAAAAGAGCACATCTTATGGAACAGCAAACCTGGGCTGGAATTCCCTCTCGAGCAAGCTCACTGTAGTCTTTTGATATCCTTTGCTCTTCAGTTTTAAATCAAAACAAACAAACCCCAACCAACTGCAAACAAACAAAAATCCACAACAACCACCACCTCTAGAACAGCACTTCCATCTGATCTTTCTTTTTTTAGGTCTTTCAAGGAGAACAGCAAAAGTTATGACCAGATGAAATAAATGAACTATGCCACATTTTGACCCTATATATTTGGTGATGTTTCATTTTAATAACAGCAAGGCTTTCACTAGATTCCCTTCTCTGATACTCAGGAAGACTTGTTAATTTATAAGTTTGGAGAACAGCTAAATAATGCTAAATGTCAAAGGTGAGGAAGATCTGCTGGGCTGTTGTTTACTGCTAACAGCATGCCTACTCTATGTGTTGGCATGTCCTCTCCTTACTGGTTCTCATAAATGGTACAAAAGTGCAAGTTTTGTCATTTCCTTGGGTATTTGCTTTTTAACAAGAGACAGCCCAGTGTTAATATTTGTATTATAACCTTTTCAAATTGATTGGGGTTAAAAAAAAAAAGGTTTCTACGTACATTAATTTATTAAATGTAGCCCAAAAAAAATTGTAACCAGGTTTTAAAATTAGATTGCAAATCAGGAATAAGGATTGCTTTTAAGGAAGTTAAAGCGACTCTACATAAAGAATATCAAATCTAAAGGCTTTTCTTACCTACTCTTACAATGGTACAGCACTTATTTCACAGCATTTTAAGCAAGTAATCTTCTCAGTTACCAGGGATAGAGGGAGTTTGTGGGTTTGGCATGCAGCCAACCAGGATGTGAACCGCAACACAACAACAGGCGAAAAACAGTGGCATTCTCCTCGCAGAATCCTTCAGTTCCTGGAGCTGGACCTCACAGCCCCAGAGACTCCCAACACTTTCACACAGGTATTTTGGAGTTAAGATACTCAAACAAACAAAAATATGAAAACAGTGTCTCCATGCAGGCTCAGCTCTTGTCTCAGAGATGTCATCCCAGATCCTAACACATGATCACTGCAGCCAGCACTTGGAGAGGCTGCTCATTGTTGATACCCTAGTTCACAGTTAACTCTGTATTTAATTGTACATGAAAAGAAAACCAAAACAAATCCAATGTTTTTTCCTAGACAATAATGAAAATGCTGATCAAAGAACAATTAAAATGCGTTTCAATCAGCAAAAGAGCTTTAGGAAAAAAATACGAGGAAAAAGTACTGATCCATGACCACAGACTATGGTAGAGAACCGGAGGGTACAGCTGCCCTCAAGCACTCACACCCTGCTCTGCTCCCAGCTAGAGAAACTATAATCCATTCAAATGCCCAGACAATGAACTCCATAGGCAGAGTTCAAACTCTGGCCTTTCCCCCATTATCATGAGGCCTCCAGACCCCAAACCAAGATGTAACTTTTTCAGTTTCAGATGTGAGAAGCCACAGGCTATAACCACAGAGGACCAGTTGCTGGAGCTATCACATTCACAACAACTCTGATCCTAAAATGTAATCTTAGATAATTGAAGAAAATTAATTCTGCCCTTATATTCACTGCAACAAGCATATACTAAAAATGAATTCATCTATCTCCCGAAATAATGAGAGGTGAGGTCTAAGGGATTCAGATTTATTTCTTACTTGTGCTGTATTACACTTACATTTCACATCTGCACTGCTAACAGTCTTTCTAGGCCAAAAACCATTGGGACTCAAAGAATTGACACTGCATGGTAATCCAACCAAGGATATGGATCAGTGCAGACAGGATGCAGGAATCCTTTACTCAGTGATACATCTCTTTCCTCCCACCCTCCCAAATTTTAGTAGTATCAGGTCAACACAAATTCTTGAGGTAGGACTTGAAAGAGGGACTGAAGAATACACCTTTCATCAGAGCAGTTTCCCTTCCCAAGAACACTGCACCAGAGTCCAACCACCACATCAGCCAGATGCCAGCTTCTTTGCGAAAGGCATCACTCAAAATTTAATGATTCCACAGAGCTATGGAATTAGGGAATGCAACTTTTCAAAAGTCAGATTCTCTTTTCTGTCCAGAAAATTATGTGCAAATGTGATATAACAGGAAAGCCTGACTTTATAACATTAATTTCAGATTATGTTACATAGTTCTATGTGAGCAGCCACACGCAAAATAACTTATTTCAAATCCAAATCCTTATTTAAAATGAGATTTTTTTTAATTGCCTTGGGAGAAGAAAAATTTGGAGTGCTTTGGTTTTATGAATTGTCAACAGGCAGGATGTTATTTTGAAAATATAAAATCTAGAAATTCCTAAGAACTTAGATCCTACTCCTGCTGATTTGTGTTTGCATTGTAGGATTGCATTAGGATAATTTTTTTTCACTTAGTGACAGACATACTTCTCTACATCTGCAGAGAAGCCACACTGGAAAAAGAAGGGAAGAAATGCATCCTCCTGCTGCCTACTACTTATGTATTCAAGTACCCAGGAGAGTTTAAAATCATTTCATATCAAGAAATATAGGGGCCAAGTACTGCAGTTTAACTACAGAAGCTCAGAAAGCCAGAAGGCTTTGCTGACTCTCCCTTACAAAATGAGTATCAGTCATACACCTACACAGACTTCTTAAGCAGAACTGTCCTGCAGGAAATAGCCTGTCAATTAAATTACACAGTCACACCACTGCAGGTTCTGGGGATTACCCAAAAACCAGCACAGCTTTGAACCAAAACCCTGGCTTTGTGTAAACCACATGGCGACAGCACTACCAGAATAATGCATCCAGATCTCCGATGCTTCCTTTTTGATCTAACAGGAAGGAAATTAGAAGAACCACAGAAAAATAGCCAAGACATCATGTTTACCCACTAACTAATTTGTATCACGGGCATCATTGCAAGTCAAATACCTCATCAAAACCTGTCCGCAGAGGGAAAATGCAAGAGAAGAAAAACAAGAGGACAGTTTCTTAGGTAAGTCTCTTTTGTGTTTGCTTTTTATTAGACACCATCATTCCCACGGCCTGTCCATTCTTCATTTAATTTCCTTGACAGAAATCATCCCACCCATTTCAACAAAAGTTTGGGGACAATAACACTGAAAGCCAGAATGGAATTACTTCAAAGTGGGGCCACTTCCGGCCATTAGCTACCAGCAAACAAACACCTTTCCTGATGTCCCCCTTATTAAAAAGCTGCACTTTAGTCAGAGAACTTCAGCATTGCTCAGGGTTACTAAAGTTCAATAACAGTAAAAATGTTAATAGACGTATTGACTTTTTTTTTCCATAGAACACACACAAAACCAAAGCATAAAGATCCCAGAGAATGATAAAAGAGAGTGCTTCAATAAAGACAGCCTTTTTCCTTATGAAGGATTGAAGCAGAAACCTCAACCTTCAAAATAATTGAGCTGCAATGTATACACCCAATTTTCAGCTTTGTTTGGGTTCCTTTGACTCTGAGACTCCCCACTGCAAGATCCTTTTGTTTTTTAAAACTTTCAGTAATAAAAGAACAATCCATCATCTGTCAGGAGAGCCAGATTCTAATCCCCACTCACGTATTGCAGGCGTTTTCTGGAACACCTGCACTGACAGTGTCAGGAAAAACTCTTGGGCAAAGGCATGAAGCTCTGAGGGGGGGCACAGACCAAACCACGTAGAGAGCAGCAGTGGCAAAACCACAGGAATTTGTGTGTGCACACTCTGTGTGCATGTGTGCTTGAGGACTCCAGACAAATTTGTTCAGGGATCAATATGGTTTGTGGATACAGCCTTTTCACCACACTACCCCGCTGTTTTCCTGGCTTTTGGGAACAGATGATAATTGGATACACTGCCCTCGAGTAGGAAGCACATAATATGAGAAAGCTGCTGTTAATTCAACACACAGGTCTTTCCCTGAGCTGGAGGACCACTGGTTACGAGCCTCACTACAGATAACCAGAGGTTCCAATCTGGAGCCAGCTTTGAGGATTTTATCAGCTGACACTCATAGGAACAGCACCAAAACCTTCCGAAAGCTTATACAAAATGCAGAGTTAGAAAAACATTCACTTGTTTTTCTTTTTTTTTTCTTTTTGCACGAACCTTAGCTTTTCATTAAGAAATTGAGGGACAGATTTTACATATGGGCAAGGATATGAGAGGCCCAGGTTTGACTCTGCTCAAATCAATGCCAAAGTTTCCATCAATATCACCTTTGGAAAGAGAAGACTCTTGAATGTCTCAGGCCAGCTACCAACATATCTCAACACACCAGCAAATCTGCTTAAGTAGTTTCAAATTCTAGAAAAGAATCAATAGGCAAATTTGTCATTAAAAAATCTGAATGAGAAAACATTAAATAAGACCCTCCACATCATGAAACACTAGAGAAGGAGTGCCAAAACTGATACCGCTCACACGCATATCAGGAGAAAAACATATTACTCAACTTCAGGAAAACTAGAAAACTGATCATTTTGATTCTTCAGCTGTAATATAAATACTACAAATACACTGTCTAAATCTAGGCACAGTGTTGGGCTCCAGCTCTTTAGGGAGTTAATTACAGAAATTGAGTCTTCGGCTGGAATGGGCGTCTGCTGTCTCCCTATTTCTCAGTTAACTCCAGAGTTGCTATAAAGCTATGTGTGTCAGTGGAGCTGACATACTCTACTGCTCTTACCAGAGCTTCTGGTTGAGGTTTAACACTCCAGAAAGTGAAGAGACAGCCAAACACCAATAAAATAGTTAAAATAAATGAGCAAAATTTGTAACAACTAAGGAAAATAGGAGCTAAGATTGAAGGCAGGGATTGTTTTTTGCAATTTGCAGAGTGACACCATATTCCAACACATGAAAAGTCATCACTCAACCAGCTGATCTCCTGCCTGATGTTGAGAAACACAGCTGTTCTGCATCACCAACTTTCCAAAAAGATGACTCTGCCATGACATTTTTCATATGCCAGGGGGTTTTTCTTGGTATTTTAAAATCAAGAGCACTTTTTCCCAGACTATTCTTTTTTATAATTGAAAAAACTTTTCGACTGAGTACATTTTGTGTTTGTGTGAACATGTGCTGTCACTTAGGAGTCTGCACTGCAAGCTACTTTGACACACTAGACCAGTCCAGGTGGGGTTTTTGGGTCTGCCAGAGGGGTGCACCACATTACCAGCTCTGCTCCACACAGTATTCCCAGCAGAAGGATAAACAACCTAAGCTGTTCCACAGCTCAGAGAGGTGAAATGTTGCAATCCTAAATCGAGCAACGGCTTGTAGCTTTCAAGGATCCAGCTACCACACACAGGATTCCCCAAATTATCCTCAGAGCAAAGAGAAATAGGGCTTCCAATAGTAAATGCAATTGGACTTTGGAAGAAGCACGTGATCCTGGTTTGCATGACAACGGGAGTGAAGCTCTGGTTATGCAGAAGGCAACTGGACTTTACCAGGTGAATTTATCGAAGTTCCACTGTAAAAATTTCCCTGAATGAACAGTGCTGCTGGAAAATATTACTAGAACCTTTCATTTTTTGGCCACTGAGAAGAAAAAAAAAATAATAAAATGAAAAACCCCACAGAAATGTTAAGACTTAGAGCAGATGCAAGAGAGGAAATCAGAGACAATTTCCTACACTGCAGTAAACTTAACTTCTGCTTGGAGATTAGGATCTCTTTATGCAAAGTGTTTCAGGGTGAAATTCCCAAATTCATTTTCTCACACGCTAGAGAAGTAGAAAATCAGCAAAGTTTGATGTATATTTACAACTTCAGCCATTAAATAAATGTCATGATTTTTCTAGGACCTATTTGTCAATGTGAATTACGGTTCATAACTGCGTATGTTTTGAAAGAGAGCAAAAGCAGGTACAGAAATTGGTTTTGATGATTTGTTATTGCCTACATTAGAACAATAACCAGACTGTGTCATTACTCAGAAGAGACGAACTGATTAAAAGGAGGAGTGACTGTACCATTAAAGCCAGATGAATTCATCAACTATTTTGGCACTGTACCCCCAGGGCTGCATGCTCTATCTTGCATCCTTTATGTTGTAATTTACTTCCTCAAATTCAGTATCATTATGTGGCGAGTCAAGAGATGCCATTGTATGTTGCTTTACATCTTCTTTTATTTAGCTGGCAAGCCCTGCTCAGTCTTTCGAGAAACACTCATATTTTTAGACCTAAGCTTCTGTTTTGCGTGTGGGAGGTGGCACAAGTAAACAAGATAATTTGTTCTCTGCTTTAGTATCTCTAACGAGAATTAATTCTTGAAATAAAGTCATTGCATTGGCATTGCTGCTCTACCAGTCTAGGAAAGAAAACAAGGATGAGGGAGAACATCTTGCATGCTCTTTGACCATCCCTGTCACACAACTGGTGAGTGCAGTCTTAAGTAAACTGAGAACATACCTAGACTCCACATCACTGATTTCTCATCCAGTGGGAAAACCAGCTTGCATGACCAGGAACATCTGCTGCCACTCAGCCCTGGGATGATAAAACTTACATAGGAGTCTATCTTTGCTGTTAACAATTCTGTTTATCTTCCATTGCTCAGGTACTGGCTATTGCTAAATAATTATGAAGGGATTTGCACAAAGGTCAGGAATGTAACCCTCTTGCTGATGTAGATTCCAGCATATCCTCCCCTCTATGACAACTCTAATTCCTTGAGTATAAATGCATTTTATTCACGTTAAGATGTAAGACAGAAATCATCCCTCCCTAGCTGCTGCTTCCACAGTTGCACTGAGACTGGATTCTCAGGAGCTGGAATGTTGCTTTGGAGAGTTACAGGCTGCTCAGGCACTTTCAGCCCGTGTTACTTAATTCTTTCACACCGCATTAGAGGCCAGCAGAAGAACACAGTGTTCAGCCCTTAGCACAGCCAAGTTTAAAACCCATCAAATCTGGTTTGAACTAAATACTTTCATAAATAGGATGTAATACTTTGCAATGCCTGTAGGACTGAGTTCATCACTGCAATGCTACAAGAGTTTTTGCAATATAGTGACTCTTGCATCTAGACTCTCGCTATTATTATTACTATTATTATTATTTTACTTTAAACCTGAAACTTCTGTGAGAGAGGAGGGATCTGCCCCATTTTAGTCTGGGCTCTCTGAGAGACACCATAGGCACTTCACATGGCCCGTGTCTTGCCCCTGAAGTAGGTTTATACACAAATGGCCCCATCACATGTGATTAAACAAGACAGAGAAACATACAGATTTTGCACCTAATGGTGAATGCCATAAGCAAAATAGAGGGCACCCTCTGTTGTTCCCTCAGAACATTTCCTGGGTGTATTATTTAAAAAGGAAAAAAAAAGAATGGTTTATGTACATGACTTTAGCTAGAAAGCCAAAGTCACAGCATCACCGCCAGTGTTTTCTTCTTCCCTTTGGAAGAAAACACAATTCCTTGCTTGTATTTCTACAGCTGCCCTTTCCACATGGGTGCCCTACCTTCATCTCCCACTTAACACCACCTCCTTTAGGAGCTCCAAGAGCTTAAAAACACTTTGTTGAACCTCCCAGCACGTTTTTGCTTTGCTGCACTCCTTACTCATGATGGTGTGCAGATTCACAGAACCATTTAGGTTGGAAAAGACCTCCAAGATCATCAGGTCCAACCTTTGATCACTGTCTTGTTAACTAAACCATGGCACTGAGTGCCACATCCAGTCATTTCTTGAACACCTCCAGGGATGGAGACTCCACCACCTCCCTGCAAAGTTCATTCCAATGCTTAACCCTTTCCATGAAGAAATTCTTCCTGATGTCCAACCTGAACCTCCTTTGGCTCAACCGGAGGCCGTGTCCTCTCGTCCTGTCACTATCTGCCTGGGAGATCACTGAGAATTCCAACAGTACACACGAACCAGCTCCCTGGCATCTTGTCGAAAGTCATCCTCCCACTGCAAGTCCTGCTCTACAATAAAGAGAAACTGCAACAATAGGATATTCTGCTTCAGACCTTTTCAACACACGACAGAGCGGGGATGGTCCGAAACCAAGCGGAAAGACATTCTGGATTGGTTTCCGCTCTTTTTCTTTGTCTCCACTTTTTATGATGCTTGTAGCGACTTACAAAACAAGAGATGGCTTTTTCTTCTATTCAGCTCCCAGGGAATGATGACAAGCGAGGAACACCCTGCATCTCTGAGCACCAGAGCCTGCCCTGCCACTTACTTCCCCTTCCCTGCTGCTCTCAGCTGTTTTCACTCCTGGGCTCGAGGCTCTGGTTTCAACTTCCATGGCATGCTTTATTTTTTAACAGAGCAGTGATTGTACGTGTTAAGCATTAGAAACACCAGCCCACGATCAATGTAAAACAAATCTGAGAATGAAAATGCCTCCAAGGTGGCCAAACCAAACATAGCAGCCTGGTAAGGCCATCCCAGGTTTGCTCCAGAAAGAGGTAATGGATGAGTTTCCAGTGACATGGTATTTCTATCAGAAATTTGCCAAAACTTTCTGGAACTTATTTCAACAAACAACTTTAGTTGGGATGGAATAAATTAGATGCCCAGCATGGAGTGATTTCCATAGCATGGAGTGCTTTGGCAGGAAAGAGAGGCAATCTAGGAAACCCTCAGCACAGTATTCAGTGCATGCTCCTGAGATGGTACATGTCACCTTCACATTCTCTTTTATAAAAGGAACCACTTTGGAGCCAGATTCTCCTTCAGGATACTGCCCGAGCCAGAGGACTGACTAACTACTCAGGAAAGTCTTATTCTTCCCTCAGAACTAACAAAAAATGCTTTTTAAATAAATCTTGGTTTCACGCTGTTGTGGATATCTTCATGACCAAAAAATAAAAGATCTGTTTGGCTAGATCACCATTTCTGTGCCTTCCCTCTTCTACTGACAGCTGAAGGTGTCACTGAATTAGAGCAATGTGAAGGCTTCAGGCCCAATTTGACTCCTCACAAAGTGTGAGTGACCAGGCCACATCAGCATGTAAGTGAGCTTTATCACAATTTGCTTTGTGCTTTCCTCCCCTGTGAGGTGGCACTGATCTATGCAATTCTCATGCAGCAGGGAGCCCGGCTGTTGTGTAGACAGTGAGACATTCCAGCTGGTACTTCCTGTGGCTTTCTGTCTTCTTCACTGTCTGCTTTAAATCCTGCCGCTGAACGCCGGTTCTGCTGTCAGTTTAATGCAGTGATCTTCTTCAAAAACAAAACTTAATCAAGCTCCAAATCTCTGAAAGACTAAGAATTAGGAGAGACTCCTCTGGACTTCAGAGACCTTAAAGCCCAAGGACTTAAGGAGCTGAGAAGAACTCAGCTTGTGCTAAGACTCACAGAAGATCTATCTAACCTTCGAAAAGCTGTCAAGAAGAATTATTAAGATCAAGCCAGTATGGGCATCTTATAAAAGAATCTAAAACTCATTCAGAATCACGAAACAAAAAGGTACAAATCCATCTCAGAATATATCACTGCATCTTTGTCTTACTGGAAACCCTTGGAAACAGCATTCTGGGCTATAAAAACCTGAGATCTGAATGACTCCAGCAATTATTCTGTTAAACCCTTTTTGAAATAGCGATATCTTCAATAGATGGACACTCATGTTATTCCATTAAATCAATTCCAAGTAAGTGAACAGTAAGAGCTGTAGCTGAAATAAAAATCTTTGGAGATTTTAGCCCTGAAATTACAGATTAGAGAGCAGTCTGCCTTGACTCAGAAAGGTCTTTGTCATTGCCACTGAATGTACTTAAGACTCCAATTCAACAGGATGCCTTGCAGTATAAAATAAATGGAATATAGAATAGAATATGTTATAGAACACAGTGTTGAGTGAAATTCTTCCATCTTCATAGGTGATTTCCACAACTTTTCTTCTTTTAAGCCTTTCCTGGGATTTCTTATCTTACTGTCTACAAATTCCTATTCTTACATTTTTATGCTTTCTGTTTGACACTTCCTCCTTGTAATAGAAAACATTAAGCACATTAATTTTACCCATCTCAGCCACTGGGCAGATTCTTGAATCACTGCTGTGAACACTGAAAAAAAAAATCCAAGCAAAAAACCCTAAACACCCTGAAAAGGAGAAAACCAAAAAACTAAACAAAACAAAAAAAACCTACATGCACATAGAAAAAAAACCCCACAGTGATTCTTTACTCCCTGACTTTGTTGTAAAATTTAATGACACCAAATCGAATGACATCATCAGTCCACATTAGTATGAAATCAAATGCAAAATTAAATCTTTCTTGTTAACTTGAAGCAGAATTATCACCTACGTAATCAGAGAGTGCTGCAGAACCATTTTGAACATGCGCATGAGCTAAATTCCTACTTCATTTACTAACACACATGGCTCATACGAAATAAAGACCTCAATGTCATACAGTATCTTACTGTATAAACACATAGAATTATATTATAAGAACAGAACTGTTTTATTAATTTATATATGTGTGTATGAATATATACGGCTTTTTAAAACTCGGAAAATTGCAGAACAAAGTTAATCACTTGAGATCTGTAAAATTACTTTTTTATTTCTTTTTGGAAAAGCTAATGCAAATATGATTGTTTCAGCTTGGGGAAAAAAAATCAGTTCTTTGCCTTTCTTCTACAAGCTTGCCTCGAATAAGGAGTGTTGTCTAAAATAAATTCAATTCAAGGAGACAAACAAACAAATCAAACTGAAAAAAACAAAGGTAAGCGATTGATGGATTGATCGCTGACCAGTCGATACACAGCGTGCACCACGTGACATTTGAAAAACTATTTCAAAATTTCATTTTAACACATACTCCACTAGTAATGAAAAATGTGCTGTCACTGATAAGTGGCCTTACCAGAAGAGTTTGTGGTGAGAAGGCTTTGAAAGAAGGAAATGGAAAGGGTACGGCCTTTCATTACATTAGGTAAATCTATTTGACCACAGAGAGGTTGAGACTCAGCTGCTGAGGTTACAAGCTAAACAGGCCATCAACTTAATTAATGCATGACTTTTCAACCGAGGGCGCATTTTCGCTGCACCCAGCGATCAATGTAATTCTTTACAAGGCTCACCCCCTGCCACCAGCGCCGCGCTTGGCAGCGCGCCCGCGAGCAGCGCGGCCCCGCTCCGAGAGCACCTTGGGGAGCGGGCGGTTCTCAGGCTGCCGGCGGCCAGCTGTGGCCAGCTGTGCGCCAGGGAAACGCGGCCCGGGGGCCGGCTGCCAGCGACGTGCCAGATGACTCCCTTCCCTCAAAAACGCGCTGGAAACAACTGCCACGCCGCTGCCTCAAACGCCTTCCTCCCCTCCCCGGCCCGAAAGGAAAAGGTGGCCAAGTCTGGGTGAGTGCTTCCCACAGGCTTCCAGTAAGCACATCCTGTGCACTGACAAGCACAGCATCCTGTTCCTCAGCGCTGCCTGAAATCCCATTCTTCTGCCTGACGGCGCCTGTCCTGTACACAAACCCGGGATTTTGCATTCCTCGTTACGATGTTGTCACGGGGCTCTTAAGAGAAGCTGGGAACTGTTACTCATGCAAAAGTTTTTGTCCTGAAACTTGAAACCAGGTGAAACCTCCCCGCTGCCTCCTTCCCTCCCTCCCACCAGACAGCCTCGCAGAAGCCTTTGCCAAGTTTCGGGAGCATTTGAGCACACCTGGGTTGAGCCTCAAAAGCTGAGGAAGGATGTGAAGACGTTGATGGAAATTATGCAAAGCAACACCAAACCCCCCCAAGAGGTTTCACGCCACCTCTGATGTGTTCCTAGGCTACCGAAGCAAATATAAGCAATACAACTTCCCAGGTTGTACAAATGTTGCTCTCAAAACTGCATTTTGGGCCACTTTTGCTGTTGGCAGAAACACATCCAAAACACACCTGTATTCCTTTACTTGCAAATTGTGTCATTAAACTGTAATTTATTGTATTAAGCACAAGACCAGGTCATAATATCTTGTGCCTCACTTTGTCTGGAAACCCCTGGACTGGAGGTCCACAGCAGAGTCCATGTGTCCTGGGTCTAATCCTTTCAATTTTCTGTCTGATTCCATCCCAGAATACTGACTGCATCCTCTAAATCTTGCCTGAAACCTATAGATCCTGCTTAGCCTATAGTATATGCTCTTTTTCTTTTTTTAATTATTCATGTTTTGTTTCATAGGCATTAAGTGATAAGAGGCACAAACCCAGATTAAAAAGGGAAGTGTCTAAATAGAAATTATGCCTTTAATGATAACCATAGCCAAGGTGTGGGTGCTCCGGTCACTTCTCACTCTTTCAGAATAAATCATGTGCCCTGGGAAGGGCAAAGGACCTACACAAGTCTAAGTAAGAGAGGAAACCCTGTGTAGCGAACAGAATTTCCTCATGTTATTACTGATTTATTAAATAATTAGTGTTACATACATGTTATTTCTATAGCATTGAACATGAACACAGGGATTAATTCCTCTGGGTCTTTATTACAGGATATTTAAACAGAAAAGAAAGAAATATAGGAAGTTGGAAAACTTCTTGTTTTTCAACACTAAATTCCCACCTGCCTAGTTCATTGCCAGCTGAGCTTCAGCAACCCAATTCAGGCATATTCCTTCTCTAAAAGTAAAGCTGGGATTTTTCACAGTTACCCCCCCACACACACTTTTTTTTTTACACCAGTAATTGATTTTACAGTAGGAAAGACTTGACCATCAATCACCACTTCACACTTTGGGCAGGGAGAGCAGGTCAGACCCATCACTTCCTTTACCTTTGTCTGTTGTGCCCTTCCTTCAACATCACACATCTTCACTCACCCTCCTGACAGCATCAGAACTCATTTTCCTCTCTCTTCTCCCTCACGATCGGTACCTATGTTTTCAGTGACACCAAGGGGGGACACTTTTTTCCCTACAGAATCCCATACTGCCACAGCACAGAAGTTCAGCCCACCAAAGAAGCCACTACATGGCAGGTGCACAGTGAAAGTCCCACAGACAAAATGCGGAATTTCAATACGCCTCTCACTCATATCCATGCTGTAACTCCAAGTCCCTCAGTCTCTTTGCACAGCTAACTCTGCTTTAGCTCGCTGTCTCTGAAAAAACAGAGATGGGACACATTTGTGCCCAAGACGTGATGCTCACTTAGACAACAGCACAACTGATAATGACTGACCCAGAGCTGCAGAGAGATCTGCTGTAAATTACCACTTTTGAGGATTTCCTGGCATAATCTCATCTCCTTTACAAGCACGTTTGTGTGCATCTCTTCCTGTGTCACTAAGAGTGGCTTGGTCTGGGAAAGCCAGGTAGTAAATGCCATCCCACTTGGAGCCAGAGCTCGCTTGCTTGCTTTTCAACATAATGAGAACAGGTCAGACAAAGCATCCTGATTTACTCAGGTGGAAGGACTTTTTCAGAGAGGAATGGAAAAGGAGTGGGTGCGGTGGCTTATGCTAATTATCATCTATTTATTTTGGGAGATAAGCTACTTATACATGGTATGTTTGGTTTGGATTAACTTGGGCAGACACAGAATGACTGTCCACAATTTGACCTTGACATGAGTAACTGGCCTTTGGCAGAGAGGGGGGGACATTGACAGATACTGCCTGAAGAAAGGGATCAGTCACAACCCAACTGCTGCTCAAGTTGCTCTGGGCAACAGATCGGGGCTAGGAAACGCTGGCTGGAAACGGCAAAGGGAGCAGGGGGAAAAAATATGAACCGTGGCCGGAAAAATCGGAAAGCAGAGGAACAGGGTTGACCAGGGCTACAGACACCTCCTGTTAATGTCATTTGTTTTGGAATGACAATGTTTGTACCGAGCTGAACTCGAGGACAGGAAAAGGCAGACAATAGCACAAAGCTGCTGCATTGTTCGTCCCATGTGCTCTTTTCTTTCCCCTTGGCTTACCCAGATGATCATTATGTAACCAATCAACTGGGCTAATTTTCAACCTGTCCAGGATATTCTCAATTATGTATTCTTCATAGAATGTCATGGTTTATTTTTAAAAGGCCCAGAATATTTCCTGTGATTAATGTCTGGATTAGTAGTTGTTTTACAGGGTATATAGACTTGGGTAACAAATCTTAATCCTGACTGAAAGGGCAGTTCAACACGAGCAAGCTTTTAATTTAAGTATCTTAACAAAGGGATTATATATTCTTCCCCTTCTTACAAATCTTCAGAGGAAAAATACAGCAATGGCACATGAAGTGGGGCATGAAACACATTGTTTTCTGTTCTGGGAAGGTCTGCTTAAAAACCAAGCAGATTTCAAAATGACAAAACAATTTTTCCTGGCAAGTTTGGTATCGGGCTTTGTTTTGCTAAACCTGATTATGTACTTTGGCTGCTTAGCACAGGCATATGTTCCAAACCAATTTAGTCCCTGCTCAGAATGAGTCTCCTTATTTGTCCAACAGCTTCGGAAATAATTTTTTCATGCTGACTTTGAGTGACCGTTTAGCACACACTGCAAAGGTATTCCAGGGACAACAGACCTCTGCAGCAACTGAAGATCCAGTTCAAGACTGTTTTTCTTTTTTTTTTTACTCTTCTGTTCAAGCTGCTCTTCTCTTTGTTTTTAAACCTGCTGTCCACATTGCATACATTCCAAGGGAAGAAATGTCAGTCAGAGATTGCAAAATACCACAAAGGTGGACAAAAATGTTAATTTTTTTTTTTTAAATGGTCGTGATTTTAAATACAACCCTCATTTCCATGCATTAGTACAACATAAAGGTCTTCATATATGCAAAACTCACAATTAAATGCGGGAAAGATGCGCAGATCTGCATAAACTCTTCCACATCCACAAAGAAGACTTTGGTTGTTGTGTTTAGACACTTCTTGTGCTCTGTCCAGTTTCTAATCCTGAATGGGAATATTTCTAATGCTGACTTCACACGTGCTGAACTGGTGGGGAAGAATGATGTACAGGTCTCGATAGCCAGAACCTCCCCTTCACATTTAGCAGACAACTTTCTCAGATTCGGGTCATTCTCATGTTGGCAAAACTACCAAAATCCTGACAAATAGCGCTGTGTCTTTTGCAAACACCCCTCCACCAGCACTAAATACTCCCCCTCACTGGCATTCATACAATTCCCTTACAGTAAATATTTAGTGGACATCCTCTACCATTCCTCCTGAGAGAAATCTGGGAGAACCCAGCACACTTGTATCTGATGTGAGAGCTATGCATCTAAACACGGGGGAAATTAAAAACAAACAAGAAAAAATAATAGCCACCAAAACTATTGCCTGGTTTGGACTAGAGGCAAGGAAACCAGTTTCTCTGGGGCCAGTAAACCGGCACTAGAGGAATTGGGTGTCCCCATGATGAAAAAATTATGGGTTGCCAAACTGCTCAGCTTGCCACCTCTGCTGTTCTCCCTGGCTGCAGGGAACACATTTGTCAGCCTAAAAAATCCTAGGCTGGGCACATTTCTAGACACCAAAAATTCACAGCTCAGCTAACGACCCCTTCCCTGGCAATTTCATTGTCATAGCAGCAGTCACCACCAGGCCTTATCAATGGGTTGGACAGGCCACCCAAGATAACCCATAATAGGCAGGCAGAAGCAGTGCATACCAAAGCTTTTAGCTATGCATAGTGACAGCGAGCAAACAAACTCTATTGAACATTTTGGCCAGTGCTAATATGACTTGGCTAATGTAAGAGATTAACCTCTCTCTGCTCCGAATCACCCTTCCTGCAAATGAAAATAAGTACACCAACCTGCATGCCTCAAGGAAAAGCTTTAGCCAATAATGATTGTTGACAGATTAGCACTAGAAAGTATCACACTCTGCTTTTCCTCACACAGTGGGAATGACAGATATTTCAGAGGTTCTGATTGCCTTTCACCCTCATGGAGCAGAGAGGACAGGCAGCCCCAGCACAGATAAAGTTGTTTCCTTTGCTTTCAGACACCTTAGATCTGTTTCTGAATGGGAAGTTAGGTTTCCAACTTCACTGATTTCCATGACAAGAGGTTCTCTTAAAAAATAAATGACCACAGATCTTTCCCAGGATACTGAGAAGTCGCCCTACAGCAGAATGGTGGGGAGTCAGAGATCTGCCACGAAGAACAATACAAAAACTTCACTCTTTAACTTGTACCAAATTATCTCTTGGTAAAGGATGAAGACAATGCAAAACAGGTCCTACTATCTTCAGCTCTACAAATTGGTCTCTTGAAGAGCAACCTCCATAGATTTACAGAAAAGCCATGCAGTTTACATGGGTCTTCTGCATGAGGAAAATCACTCTTAGCCTATTTTCATGAAAGCCATTTACTAAGCTGGGTCACATTCACATTCCTCTCTTCTTTCCAGAGCCGCATAAGACAGAGTCAAGAGATCAGAATAAAAGGTGTCTAAAACAACAATCTTCAGCAGCAGTGCCTACACATGTCTTTGTAGGAGATTACAGGTTTGATTAATATTCGAGGCCTCCCCTCATTAACCACGGTGCCTTCTGCCTCCAGGTACTGAGCTGAGGGGAGCAGGCCAGTCACACTGACACACAGTTTCTCAAATGTGACAGGTTTCTGCTGCTCATGTGTGAACTCACTCCAGGATCTTGTAATGCAATCAGGTTGAAATAAACTCTTTCCATCTGAAGTAATGGATTGTGTTTCTGCCGGTTTAGGAAGGAGAGACCTGGAACAGATAATCTTTTGTTGCTATCACAGCAACCCCACCCCGGGCACCCTCTGGGGATATGACAGGGCTTCGCACTCCATCAGCTCCCGGTTTACAAACGCTGGGTGGTCAGCCACAGCACCTGCTGCAAAATGCTCAGCATTTCCTCTGCTCCAGGGAAGTTCATCCCTGGGCTGCATCTTCTTCTCCCAAAAGACAGCACTTGGCCAGGCCAAGTCCAAACCGATGTCTTGAGGGAGCCTGTCAAAGGACAGAGGACTGACATGCTCTTAACTGTTCATTACATCAATAGTTCCTTGGCATCTTCCAGAATGAGTTTGAAATTGCAGTGAACTACAGATAATTCAGGTTTTTCAGTGCTTGCTTCTTAACACCTTGCCTTACATCCAGGAGCTCCAGAACAACTCTTGGCACCAAGAATACCTGCTACAGTGCAGTACATTTCTTTTAATTTACCTTAAATGCAAGGTAGGGAGGAACATTTCACCAGCAGGCAATGAAATTTGTCAAGACTGTGTGTACAAGCCTTTTAACCATACGCTCTATAAACTTAAGCGAGAGGTTTTACTTTCTGCTTGCTTTAATGCTTTTACTGTATTGCTAACATCATGCTTTCTTTTTATTCTGATTTATCTATTTCTTCTGGAATTTGCTGCCATTAGAAGACATGATGGCATGTATCATAGGTAACTGCATTACAGTTATCAGTAAATTGCTTCCTCGAAAACAACTGGGTTCAGCCAGCAGGAACTGAAAATGCTACTGTAAGGTGCAAGATGCTGCCTGCCTGAATACAGTCAGACTGTGAGAAGACATTCAGCAGGACTGGAAATTTTTGCTTAAGCAGAAGCATACACAAGAAACTCACCAAACTGTGCAAGGGCTGCTTGTGCAGATGAACAGGATGGGGTTGCACAACCTAGTAATAATTTTCCATTTTCTCCTGGTGCAGCACTTGGGCACAAGGCTGCCTTGTTAATTAAACGCAATTCTGCTCCACACCAAACACATATTTGCTTCTAAGTATTTGTTTTTAAGCAATTCCACGAAACAAGCCCTCTTACTTGTTCCTCCCCTCCATCCTCCAACCTCCCCCCTCCATCCCCTGGAAAGATGCCTTTTAATTCTGACCTTCCATGTATCTCCATGCTAATCCATGAACAACTGCATGTGGAAAAGCATGACAGCTCTGCTTGGGGCCTGGGGAGGCCAGCCTTACAGAGACCTTTTGTTGTTCCCCAGGTAGGATGTTTAGCTCTCCATCCATGCAGCCCAAATTCCTTTCTCACCACACCCAAGGTCATTTTAATGAAAATTCCTAAACCCATGCCAGGGGGATAGAATTGCTCCTAATCCTTCAGCAACACGTCATTTGATCCCCGGGCCCACTGGGGTTATTATTGTGTGTCTGCAGAGCACAGCAAAGCAGACAGGAGTAGAAAAATGGCAACCACTGCAGGAGATCCCCTTCCCTTTCCCAACCTTTCTTTCAGATCCCCTCTTTTATTCCTTTTTTTCCACCAGAGCACATTCACCGCCTGCCAGTTTTCAAGGGATAATGCCATGTTTTAAGTCACCCTCTGCCATTCCCTAGAAGCTGCACACGTTTTTAATGAAATTAACGAGGAAGTTTAATTTTAAAGGCAGATTGTTTCCTCTGGTTTGCATTTTGAAAGGAACTGCATGTCTGTGTGGTCCATGCCTTACAGTACTGTACTGATGTTTTACATCTGTGTTCAAGCAATGCTTTAGCATCATGAAAAATAACACAAAAACAAAATTAAAGTAAAATTGCATTTTTGGCAGGATGCAGAGGAAGGAGAAATATCTAGTGAATCCAGCACAACCTCATCTGTTTTTCTGGACTTTTTTCCATGATGCCACAGAGGCCTGTATTTTATAGAGAAAGCTTCTGGTGGATAAGGTAAGGTTTAATTTTTCTCCTCTTGTTGCCTCCTCATAGCCTATCTGGGTATTGATTCCCTTTCCCCATCACAGTGAGGTCTGAAAACCCACTGCGTCCTTGCCTTAGTATACCCAAGCCTCACACAAATCTGCCTGCCTTTTCCCATTAGCACTCCTTGCTTCCCTGGCACAGAGATTTCAGAGCTTTCCAGCCTTCCCAAGTAAGATAGGACTTGGAAATTAGCAAGTTTCCTCCCCAATATGTAAGTATGTGTACGGCTGGGCTCACAAGCTATTTCTTACTCTCTCATCTCCTCCCCAAACATGACAGTTTCTGCCCACTTCTTGTCTACCACCTTTTCACTAGCAGAACTCAGAGCTGGGCATAGCAGAGAGGAGCATTCCTATCTCCAAGGAGAAATTTGGCCAAGGTCGCCGGGCATACAGCGGCTGAGACAGCGACAGAAAGGAAAACCTTCAATCCAGGCCAGGAATATGTCCCAGCTTGCTCTAGACCTGATCTGGACAATAAAGGACCAGTGCCACAGAGCAGCTCTGCTCTTCCAAAGAGCTGCCTAACTCACACTACTATGGGATGAGAATATTGACAGTATTAACAGTATTTTCCAAGATGCAAAAGCGTTGCCAAAAAACCACTCTAAAAGTTGTCAATACAAATGACAGAGAAGCAAGACACTGCAGCAAAAAAAAGAGGTACATATATATATATATGCATGCACACACAAATATGCAATTTTTATATTGATAAAAAATTAAAATTGACTCATTTCTACCTAAAGTGGTGGGGTGGGAATGTGCAGAAATTAGGAGCCATATGAATGCCCAAGTACTACCAGACTCATGCATATAACCATGCTCTCTCTTTAATTTAGCTGCGTTCACTCTGAACAATTATTATCCTGTAAATCATCCTTGCTTTATATGATATACTTCACCACTAGCTACAAAGAAACAGTAAATAGGGCCAAATCTACTGATAAATCAAGCTAGAGCCAGGGATGATGTAAACACACTTGGCTGTGCCAATCCACCTTCTTCCATCCCAACCTGCCATACTTGTCTTATTCTAGGCCTGTGCCTGATCAGAGATACTTCCTTGTGCCAAAAGATTAGGTAATCACACACACATACATACAAAATTTAGGAAAAAATATAATCATAATTAAAAACACTCATCAGAATTATGTTCAGAAAAAAAGAGCAAAATAATAGTCAGAAAAGTGTTGGGGACATCACTTAGGGCAATATGTAAAAAACAGATGGATTTTTTTTTTTTAAGGCTATTTTATTTAACTTTTTTGGAGGGGTGGATTGGGGTTTCTTTTTGGAAGGGGTAGTCTAGCTTGTGTTATCCTGCAGCCATTGTGCAGCATGATAGGAAGACTGATTGATTGATCACAACTCAGCTTGTCAATGACCAGCATTATAAAGGCTGAGGTATCCCCTGCAGAGGAACTGTGCGGGCAGACTTGACTGATGGATTGAGTACAGCACAGTCCCACATTGGTCTGAATTGTAAAAGTTAATGCCACACCACGCAGGGGTCCTCCTGATTGATAGGATGTTTGACTGGCTGCAGCCCAGTCGCACAAGGATCACAGTTCTGGGGGTTTATGGTGCACTGAATTCCTCAACCTGACACAAAGCTCTCACATGCCTCTCTCACATGCTAATCCCAAACATCAATTTGTGACAGGTGAGGACTGCCACAGCTTTCTATTGGAGAAGTAAAATGAAGAAATGTCTTAATGTAGCACCTGTCTGGGGGGTGGCTGCACAGCCTTGGGGACAATGTCCTGCTAATATCACATGTGCAATGTCACTGCTTTGTTCACAAAGGTGCCTTAAAGAAGCACTCAGGACAACTTTGAGAGCCCACCCCTTTCCTCTCTGTTGAAGAGTGAGTCCTTAGCCTTCAAATCACATTGTCTCAGTATAAAGACTTTTATTGGGGTAGAATTAGGGTAGTTTTGAGCCTTCCTGCCCTGCTGCATTCATACCAAAATAAAACATGAAACTGCAGTGGGCAGGAAATAACTGTGTGTACACACTGACCAAAATCAGGTATGGTTTTACTCTGAGGAAATTCTACATCATCCAATGAAAAGGTGGAAGAAATTTCCAAAATTATCTGAAGCATAGGTTCTGTAGCAAGAAAACATGTTTTGAAGCACAAAGTGCTTTGAGGTTTTGTTTGGGATCCAAAATATCTTGGGTCCATTAAATCTCATCATTTACTGCTGCTGCCGTTATTATGAAAGGTGATGATTTCTTATTGGGACCTTTTCAATATCTTTCAGTTTTAATATCTAGTTTTCTATGTATGCAGTCAAGAAACAACTAGACCCTTGCTCCTTTTCAGGAATTCCCTTATCAATTAGTGTGATTTTAATAAAAAATTATGCAACCAATTTATTCACTCAAATTGGGGATAGGTAAACTTACCTGCTAATAAGAAAATAGTCTGTACATCATCTTCCTTTGCTACTTGGTTTTCTTGGAGAAAGGAAAGTTCTCAGGTGTGATAAGTGGGAGCCTTTAAATATTTGGAAGTGAAAGTACAGAGCCCAGAAGAGTTTCACTTTTCTCTTCACAGCTAATATCAACTCAAGTCCCACAGAAAGTCTGCACTACATTTGCTGATGTGCCTGATGTACTTAATATTAATATCTTCCAAAAACCGAAAAAGCAGAAAAATTAAACTGTGGCAGTTCTGCTCATTATTTTGGCAAAGAAGTGGTGCGGGACAGAAACAGATATTGCCTATGTATAGTGCAAGTATAGCAATAGATGGCTTGAAACCTTTCAAAATAAGAAAGAATCAAACAGTTGAAACAGGCAAATGGAGGCTGAAATTAGAGCTAAACTCTACGAAGCCTCTGAGATTGCCTGAAGTCACAGTGATTGTGCTGCTGGTGGGGCCACTGAAGAAGGAACATGAGGAAAACCCCAGCTGGATATTTTGTGCCATTCCATGACGTCCTCAAAAAGCCAAACAAAATCCCGAAGAATGGCAGGTTGGAAGCCAAAACTGTTCATTTCCCCACAGGGTAACATGCTCTGCTTGGCAAAGGAACAGCAGCTGCACAAGCAGGAGAGGGAATGGCTCTGCTACAAAAGAGCAAAGCACCTCAGGCCATTTCGAAGAACAGAGGTGGGCAAGATCCTCAGAGGATCTCACAAGGAAGCCATGACAACCCTCACCTGTCACCAGGTAAACAAAGACAAGCTGCAGATGGAAAGGTTACGGGAGTTAGCTGGAGACCCAAGAAAACAGTCCAAAGAACCAGACCAACAGGCAGCCTTCCTTCCTCTGGGATAGGAGGCCATGGCCAGGACCATGGAAAGGCAGAGGCTGGTGGGAGGAGGAGAAGTCCTCATGGGAGGCAGCAAGAAGGAAGATCATGCCTACGGCAAGAACTCCAGGTGGGGTAGAAGCACCCATATCCAGGTCTGCCTCCAGCTCTGGTTTAGTGCTGTGGCAGGAACAAAGGGCTGCTACGCCACTGCCCAGCTCTCACTACATGAAAGAACACTGCCCACCCCAGCCAGCCCATGGGATGTACCCCATGCCAACACTTTTTGCACAGATCTCTTAAATTTGGCAGAAGCAGCCTTTTACCATGTGTAGGGATTTTCCATGCTGGGGGAATTCCTCTCTGGACACAGGAGATATTTCTGCCTGTCTGTTTGCTGCTTGCAGAGACACATTTTAATGATGAATTAGGATTTGTGGGTTCATTACAGATATTTTCACTTTTACTTCAGAGTTATCTGGATTGACACTTTTTAATTTAATTTAAAATGCAAAAGACATAGCTCTGGCATCCTCCAGGCACACACTCGCTTGTAGGAAAAAGTTATTAGTTCCCTTTCAGAGAGAAACAACAGCATAACCACTGCTGCTCTGCTCCTCGGCATGTTGCAGTGGCACACGGGCAGCCAGACAGGCACAGCACATTGCTTTCCCATCCATTCCAAACACGGAAGGATAAGAGTTTTCGTCAGAGGGATTACAGCTTAAACATCTGGAAGTTAAACATTTCCTTACTCAGTTAAATTTACCAGTTTTGTTTAGTTACATCCCCTCCTCAGCAGCCTCATCCAGTTGACTGCCACATCACGAGTTCCAGCTGTTGCCTGAGCTTATGATTCCCATATTGCTTATCACTCACAGGAAAAAACCACCCCCACCTCCAAAAAGACTCCACAGTCTCTTAGTACTGCAACTCTGACACAAATAATTTAAATTGGGAGGCGACACATTTAGCTGAAGCCAGCAGGTCTCAGCTGGTAAAAGGACCTCCACAAAAGTAACGAGGCAGCACACGTTTGCTGCAGGACAAGCAGCCAGCGGTAACCTATTAGTAGAGTGTACAGGTGGCATGGCAGCCTCTGAATTGCAATACATCTCTGAGTTCAATATACAACACCAGTAAACCCTGATGATATCCTAGAACTCCATATCTTTCATCTTTTTAATAATTGGAGGGGGCATTCATTTTCTTTTGTCTGGAGCAGAGGTAGGAACACATGTACCTGGGTTAAGAAGCTCAGCTAGGATCTCTTGTTATATAGATATATATTGCTGTTCTGTTAAAAGTTCAGACACAAATTCTAACAACACATGGTGTGTGAAAAATTCCAACTTACCTATTTCCACTGCCCCTTGCCTGTGAAACACAAAAAGGCAAAGACCGTATGTAGGAGAATGAATCAGGGTGCTAACATACTTGCTATTGGCATGGAAAGATGCACATATTTCAAGCTCTGATGCTTGGAAAAATAAGGGTTTATTTTGAAGTCATCGCCCTTCAAACCCAATAATTACTGTCATTGACAATCATGATTTATATAACCTCACTAAAGCGGTTTAGATGCCTGCATGTTTAGAAACTTGCATGCTTTAAAGAGAGAAAAATACATACTTAAGTGTTAGAGCCTTTACAGCAAAAGCAAATTTTTGACTTTCATTTTGTCAGGCAATTGTTCTGGAAACATTTTTGCCTTTATGACCAAAAGGTACCAAAACAGCCTTACTTCAAAGTCCTTGTATTGTTCCAATGTGTGTCATGCAGAATTACTTTTTTGGACATGGAAAAGATGGTGGGCAAGTCAGACATTATTGCAGTGAATACTCACAAAGGAAATGTGACAGAATCTACCCAACCGATGGGCGACTCCTTCGGCATGAGTCATACACTCTTACCTCCGTGCTTGTATTCCATTTCTCCCACTGGGAAGAGAAAAAAACCCTTCTCCATTTGTGTATGGACATACACATTGGTTCCACCCTTGACTCACACATTGCTCTCATGACTCCTTCCAGCCCAGCTGTCCAAAGGTGCACACAACAAAGCCCGACTAATTGCAAAGATTCATTTTGCCAGAGTAGCTCAGCCCAACGCTTAACCAACACAGTTCCCATCGTGCCCTTGCTACAGATACTGCTCTTCCCTCCTACACAATGTTTCCCATCAAGCTTTGGTTCTGTAGCTGTTATTTTCCTCAGTGGAAGATCTGAGATAGCATGGCAGACTCTTGTTTCACGTACTACTAGATGGTCCTGAAACAGCCAGAGGCTTTTTGGTTTCTCCAAGAAGATTTCAAAGGCTTTTCTCCCCTAGTCAGCCTGGTTCTCATGCAAACTCTAGCAGTTGCAGGGCTAACTGCACATATTCTTGCTCTCAGCTAACATGCTTATATAGTCTAGGAAAACTGCATTCCCCAAATTGGGAGTTAAATACAATCAATTAGTCTGGCTACCCATGACAGTGGGAAAAGCTTGTTTCTGTATCTCTTACCCAGTTCTGAGCTAGGACTTGAACCTACATCTCTAGATGATCATCTCTGCCTGGTTCTAAATCTGTTTCTTCTCCTCTGATGGTTCTGCTCTGTACAAATATGCCAGCATTCAGCGGACTCCCAGATACCACATGAGTACCTTCATGGTGTCTCCCTTACTCCCTCCCTTTGGCCTAAGCCCGTATCTTTATCCTGGATATCTCTAACTACCTCTTTTGTCAGCAAGTTATTTTCCTTGCAGCTGGATCCACCCAGATCCCAGCCTCAAGCTGATTAGAAGCCTGGATACCTGACCTAGAGCTGCAGATTCCATGGGTAGCAGGACACCCAAAACCTGGGCTATACAACCTCTTCTGTCTGCCTGTTCCATAGCTTCATTTCCTTCCTGCCCTGCTCCCCCACCCTTTCTAGCAGAGAAAGAAAGACCTGTAAGTCTAGAAAGAAAATAAGTGAAATTAATGGTTAAAACTTGCTTTTTTGTTAACTGCAGTCCTATAAAAGCAAAAGAGCTATTTCAGCAACTAGTATATAGTTGGAGCACCCAACACTTCCTTTCACAAATACCAGACAAAAAAAAAAAAAAAAAGCTTTCAATCTTGCTGAAAAGAAAATAAAAACAGTATTATTAAAACAAAATAAAGAATGCCTTACCACATCTTCTGACATTGTTTAATGATGAGGTTTATGCTGGCTATGTGTAGTGAAAGGGGCTTCCCTGAATGGCATTTGGAAAGAATGTCACCAACACCTGGGTGTGGCATGGGTGGCCTCCCTTGAAGATGTTTTCCTTCTCTATTCATGCAGCTCCTCTGTGTCCTTCATTCTTGTAATTTAATCATTAAACCAACATCAGAGACTTCCCACTCTACCCCAATGCATCGCAGGGCTGACCCTTCCAAGAGATGTTACCAGCCAAATTACATTTCTCCTCGTCAGGTTCATTTCCAGTACGACCAAAGGGGTGGGGAGATCAGCACCTAAAACTAACTGATAAAGCCAGGCTTTTGGCCAAGGTGTGTTGCCAGCAGGTGCCATTGGCAACTTCCAGGCTAGTGGAAATTCCAGTTGTTCCATTTTTTCCAAAGGAAGTACTTGAGAGAAAGTAAGTAAGGAAGAGTCACGTTCCATTAACCAAATAAACACTGAAGGGCCATGACAGAGCCTCAGAGACAGAAAAAGGGAAGTGCTTTGAGGATATGACACTCCGACTTTTTTCCACACCTTTGTCTTGCGTGTGACAAAAGCTAACTTAATGGAGACCAAAAGTTATGGTTTTGATAACTGGTACAAAATAAAGTAAGTGATGGGTTATAGTGGATGCTTCAACATAACCAAAAATCACCACTTTAATTGGCAAAAAGAGCAACCTTATCAGCAGTGCTACTAGAAAGATTAAGAGCCAGCCAACTTTCAACATTAGACAGTAAATGCTTGGAACAACAGTTAAAAAAAAAATCCATTTTGTTGAAGACCTTGAAGTTTAATTTCTTCCTGATTTAGGAAGGAAAAAATCCATAAAAAGAGATTCTAGGCACAAAAGTTTAACTCAAAACACATTACGAGTTTTCTTTTTCCTACTACCCAAACACCACAAAAATTCCACATTTCAAAAATATTCTGAAATTACTGTAGCAAAATTTTGCCTCCTAGTGATAAAAAGGCACTTCCTCTGTGTCTGCTGAACACTTCAGTGGAAACAGTTTCATAACCCTCCTCTGTTTCACCAAAACAGAATTTTCTGTGAGAACCCAAATGATCCTAAGGGAAAACCAGTGAAAAAGAGCATGTAAACTGTATTTCTAAGTTGCAATGCCATCTGTCAGTAACAGTAGGATCTACTGAGGGAAATTGTTTGCTGAATATTCTGGCAAGCTTGCTGCTGCACATCCTGGGAACGCAGTCCTTTATGGCTGTGTGCATGTAATGAAACTCTGTGGTCATTCTGTAGGCATCAGGTAAACAGGAGCACCAGTGGGAAGGGAAAAGATGGCAAATGCTTGGGGCAAAGACAAAATGATCTCTACACAACCACTTTCCACAATTGCTTTAGCAAATGAGTTTACTCAAAGGAATGGTGGAAGAAAAGGAAACATTTATACAAGTATTTTTTGTATGTTAGCTAAAAGTGAACTAAAACATGCACCTTAAAACCAGGACTTTAATCATTCAGTTACACTTATATCATCAACACAAGGATATGATACCACAGAGCCATAAATTTCATAGCCTCAAAAACTTGGAACAGCTTGGAAGGGATATTTCAGCCTGAGAAGACACTGAAGGTTTCTTGAACAACGTACATCATAAAGATGATTCTCCTAGATCATTTTCTAAATAGCTTTGAAAAATAAATGTGAGAACCGTAATTCATACCTAGCTCATGTTCTGAATCATAATTGTCCTCTCCTGAACTATTTGTTCACCAAACATTACTTTCACTCAATACCTAAGAGAACACAAATTAGAACAGCAATAAAAGAAGGGGAGGAACATGAGACAAATATTCTCAAATCAGAAGATGCCAAATTATACCCAAGGCAACTATGCGAGGTTCTGAACTATCTTTGTGAGTAATTCCACCCACTCAACTCCCTCATAGGCAGCCTCACTATTTCTGAGGGAAGTCTGTGTTTTCTGTATTTTCCTAGAAATAATAATAAGTAAGAGTGGGATTTGTTCTAATCGCAGGGGTAAACCGCACATGTTCCACATCAATATTCTGTAAGACAGAAAATCGCCACCATTGTTAGATGCATCTCTCAAGTGACAAGAGCTCATTTCTTCCCTTTCCAGTGCAGGTTTTCTCCGAGGAGAGAAAACCCACAACAAAAGCACAGCCACTGATGCAAAGCAGTTATTGGCAGGGCTCGCCTGAGAGAAAGTCACACACACGGTCCCATGGAGGATAATTCCACAGTGTCCCCAGACCACTTCTATCTGCCAGGGAGAACCACCCCGCCTTCCCTTCGTATGACAAATGACAACAAAGACACAAGGAACTAGACCCAAGAGTAGATAGCAGCAGAGGCTTTCATCAGGCTGACATATAGCAATACTGCCACAATAATTCTGTCCCCCTGAACCATTGTTTCTCCCATAATCAATAGCTGAATTCCCTGTGTTCAAATAGCCTCCTCAGAAGCCCCTTCTACTGTAAGACTAGCTCTCCTCAGAAAGCATCCTGAGCTTTCAGGAGTCATTCGGCCATTAGAAAAAGAAAACTGGGATCAAAGCTGTAAAACAGCAAGTGTCATGTCAAGAACAAGAATTTGTAGCAGGTACTGCGGTCTGGCTGGTTTACTTATCAGTATCAAGTGCAACTACTAGTCCTGGAGATAACATTATTGAAATTCCAGCAGTGCATGAACGACATGCTGAGACTTGTTTCCTTGCACAGTTTATCACTAAGTAATTCTTACAAGAAATTCAACATGCTTCTGTTCAGAATTGGAGTGTTTTTACTTCGTTGACTCAGAATTTAGGGTTCCAGAAGCAAACTGAGAGTCAGCATCTGCAGGGAAAATAAACTTCCCCAATTTTGCAGGACAGAAAATCCCCATGAGTGGAACCTCTGTATTGCCAGTTTCACAAGTGACTGGAGCAAAGAGAAGCAGTAAGGATTTTCATTTCATTTGACAGAAACATTTCTGATCATAGCCATTCATTTTTACCCTCCACAAAATGAGCCATAATTTGCCTTGAATTCACAAATTGAACTTAAAAACTAAACATCCAGAGTTCAAACACCTTCACTTTCTCTGCCAAGAGATGGTGGTTTAGACCATTACAGATGTTCCCAAGAAGGACCATGTCTGCAACAGCATTTCTCCTGTCAATAACTGCATCTCCTAAAGAAATTCAACAAAAAGTGAAGGAGAATGAAAATTAAAATTGGGGAAAGAGAGTATCCTGGGAGGGGAAGCGAGAACAAAACCATGCAGGCTTATGCAGCCAGCCATCTGCAAAGCTGAAGGTTTCACAAAGAAAAAAAGCCTCTACTGTTCCTGAATCAATGACTTCCCCTTTACAAGCGAGCTCACTCTGAAAGAGATTCAAAATGGCTCTCAAGGAATTCATGCCAACTGTGAGGTCTGTTTTCTCGCCTCTATCCCCCTCCCCTCTTTCTTTCCCAGTCACAAGGATGTAAGTATTTATCAGTCCTGTACCCCTGCCAGCATACACTGGAACAAGTCAAAGGGACCTGGCACTGAATCACAGGGATTTGTGTTGCTAATAAATACAGCAGGCCCCATCCATTGTTGATTAATTTTGACTGAAATCTAAACACCAAACAACAAACACTCTTCTGAACTGCTTTGGTACCCATTAGTTTGATGTGTTTATTAGACAAGACTGTATTCTTTCAAGTTTATTAACAACAGATTAGAGTATCTGCAAACAAATATAGGAGTTTTATTATTTAAAGGTGTGGGCACCGTACACTAATATCTTTAGCATTTGACAATAAATAAAACCAAAATTCCCATATCAAACTGTACTTAGGGTGACAAAAAATACCCCAACTAGTTAAAGTGAAGCACAGTGCCAGCCCTTCACATTTTCAACAGTTTCAGCTCAGTAGATGCAGAATGACACCACTGGAGTACAAAAAGACTAAAGATAAATTTAAAAAGAAACAAACAAAAGCAAACTGCGAGGGAACCATAGAAATCACACTAGTTCACAAAGGATTCATAGTAAATAGGAGAGGTTTGGTACTTCTGTAACATACTTTTCAGGTAAATAAATTTGTTCTGTTTGCCAAATAAACGTACAAATATTCCAGCAGCTCCCAGCAAAACCATCAAATCACCACTAAACCCCACAATTTTTCCCCCCAAGGTTTTATATCTCTCAAACAGGTGTTTACTGGGCTGAAGCACCCGGTAACAACCAAGCAAACTGTTTGCAAAACATTTTTAAACCTTCTAACCTGGGATCTGCCCAGCGAGGAGCAGCACTGTGGAAAGAGACCTGGGGACCTCAGCGTACAATGAGCCGCATCACTTGCAAGACAAAGATGTTCTTACCCCACTCAGCGCTTGTCAGGCTACACCTGGAATACTGTGCTCAGTTTTGGTCCCCAATATGCTAAAAAGACATGGATAGGCTGGAGAGGGTCCAGGGAAGGATCACAAAGACGATCAAAGGACTGGGAAGCTTGCAGCGTGAGGAAAGGCTGAGAGAATTGGGAAGTTCAGCCTGGAGAAAAGAAGGCTTAACAGAGTTGAGGTGTTTAAATAGGTGCTACAAAGAAGATGTAGGAAGGAAGATGAAAAAGAAAGATGGTGATTCCCTTTTTACAGGGAGTCATGTGGAAAAGATGAGGGATAATTGGTACAACTTGCTCCTGAGCAGATTCTGATTGGACACAAGAGAGAAAATTTTCCCAGTGAGAATAATCAGCCATTGGAATCTTTTCCACAGGGAAGTGGTGGATTCCCCAACATGTGACACTTATAAGATTCAGCTGGACTGGGTGCTTGGCCATTTTGTCTGCACCATGGTTTTGCCAGGAGAAGTGGGGCCAGATAATCCTTGTGGTCCCTTCCAACCTAGTAATCTATGATTCTATGATGATTCTCAAAACATGACAAACTGAAGAACCTCCCTGCTAAAATCAGAGACAAAAGCTTTGAGTAGGCTGCAAAGGGTCACTGCAGAAGAAAAACACATAAATATTCATCAGTTGCCTAGTTATACTATCTAAGACTAAACAATAATAAGTTATTTCCCCTAATCTCCTGCTAAAAATAAAAAAATAGCTTTTGCCTACTCTTACTTTAATTCACAGACTGATAGGATATGTCAACATGCTTTTTGTTTCTGTCCTAAATTTGATTTCAATTATTCCTCTTCAGATATTCACAAGCCTTTGAGTTTAGAAGACAATAAATTAAAGTGCATCATTATTACTCAGATGGATGACAACACTAAATTTTAACCCAATCAAGGATCAAACCAAGGGCAGTTCAAAAGGAATAAAACAAAACCTTCTTTGTTTGATGCACTGAAGTCAAATAATAATTTCTGCCTCAAGGGAAGTGTGATTCATAACCATTAGCTGGCAGTATCATGAAAACACATACTATCAGATTTTGCATCTTAAAGTTTTCAAATCCACCAAAATTCCAGTCTACTAATATCTATGCACCCCAAAGATTAGGATGGAAATATGCAACTGCAGTTGCTGGAGATTCTACCATGGAAGGTCAATATGAGGTGCCAGAGCAACTGCAGGGGCCAGGAGTTCAGACTCAGCCCTGACTTAGACTTTGGGAACAGAATTCTGCATCAACACCCTCCATATCTGAGGAGAAATTACTATTTAAATGGTGATAATCTCACCTGTGTTTTCCATAGCATAAAAATATATATTTTATCCTTTTCTTTTACTCAGGCCAACTTCTTCTTTTCTACTATATTGCCACTGTACATCAGTCAGATGCATCCACTGAGGGGGTTCTCATACCTGAGTCTTACGTTACTCTAGTTAATTCAGAAGTCAATCATAAATAACTAAGAAAAATAGTCACTGTTTTCCAATAGCACCGATCTTATGCTTCTAACAGAAAATTTAGTTTCTCATAGTGCTGTTCTGTCCCTAGTTTTATTAGAAATTTCTGACTCCCCAGTAAATAATCCTCAGTAAACAGTGATGAAAAGTTTGTTCCACAGATCAAATAGTCAAGTACCCAAATAGCTTTTCAATTTAATGGGCTCTTTCAAGCATCATTTCAATGTGCTATGTTGTCATAACAATATTACAGTGCCTGTTACTTGGCCATAAACTCATTCAAGAGGAAAAGTCATGCTGATCTTACCAAGGCTTATTAGCCTTCATTGTAGATTCAAATTTTACAATTTATTAATCTAAAGATTTATTAATCTAAAGATGAAGAGTACCTAATAGAAACTTCATGGGATTGAGGAGTTGTTTATTTTAGAGTTTCCAAAATATTTGGAAATCTTTTGGCAGAATATCTTCCTATTGTTTGGACAAACCTATCTTCACAAACAGATGTCAATGTCATTACAGGCAAGAGCTCATAGGAGGGCTTTACATTACAGGATTATTTAGTAGGGGGTTTTGCCACCACCTCCACTCTGGCTTTTATTTCATACAAATCATTTCATGTGTTCCCATTTCAGAAGGTTGAAAACAAACACTCATCCAGCTTTTCTTTAGTTCTTTACTATGCTCTGCTACCAGAGCCTATAATTGCCATAAATCTGGTTGATTTTGGAAAATACTGGAAAATAATCTTTTCACATTTTCACTGGCACACAAAGACAAACTACCAACTACCAACTAAAGCTCACCATATATTAGATGTATCCAAACAGCTGTAAATTTAGTTTTAAAGTTTTATATCTCTCACTGATCTCAAATGAAATATTCTTACTACTTTTTCCTGTATTATTTTAACATATTTATGTCCTATAAGCCAGGCCACTCAGAATCATTGGTCAATGTCAATTTTTCCATGAGTTGGTAGAACTCAAGCCCATAGGAAAGCTCCCCAGAAAGATTTCAGAAATCCTGCAGTCCCACTGATTTGAAGGACAAACTCTTAAAAAAATACATCTTCTGAAGTTCTTTTGTTCTACTGTGCTCCAGGACCTGCTGCAAGGTCAAGAGGAAGCAATATATTAAAATCTGAGCACCTCATCAGGTTTTTCAAGGAATTTCCAAGCCAGTTATCTTGTCTTTAACTAATCTTCCTTCTAAAGCCAATACAGCCACAGAAGGAAGGAGGATCAATAAGCAAGTTGTGGGAATACTGATTTGTCAATTAGGACAAAATACTTGGAAGGAGACAGTTGCGTATCAATAGTTTGGTGGTGGGGAGGGGGGACAGGTTCACTTGAAGGATATTAACTGCTAAAAGAACCCAACTGACTTGATAACAGCAGCAGCTTGGTTTAACATTATCACTGGTACTGTATTATATCCCATTTCCTAAACCCTTACCCAGCCTCCTGACTTCTTCAAGCACTGCTTTAATTTTCTTCCTAACAAAATCAGTGAAGACCCCAGACTAACCTTGAACAACAGGTGTCTAACAGTGCCCTCTCTAATGGATGAGAAAGATATTAACATGTTAAGCGTAAGACAGTGCCATGAAGCAGAAGAATTCTTACTCCCTTATAGCTTTAAAGAGGGGATTTTATGGGTTTTTTTTCCTCTGCAGGTCAATTTGGTGTGCACAGCATTAATTTTGAAGGAAGCTAACACTGCTAATGAAGGATTTTCCAAATAGCACAAAGGAAGCATATAATTACTTTTGGGCCTGTTGAGCCCAAAGCCTAGTAAAACAAGTCAAAAGTGAGTTGAGAGTAACAAAACAGCATCTGTGTTTCACTCTGATAACCCTGAGTGAGATGGGGAATTTGCATAACATTTTAATGTAGAGTAAAACTGCAACTCTTGAGGTTAAGTTCTTTCAGCAACACACTAATGAGACAAACACCTTACAGCTAACCCTACTAATGATCCTGTGTAAAAATTTAAATAGGGATAGGATTAGACAGGAAATTCCTCTTTTGCATGGTGAATTAGGAAGAGCTAAAAAGATCTGCAGTGCCTGCAGAGGCATTGAAGTTATAGCTCAGATACAAGAAATACTGAGCTCATTATGTCACTGAGATGGCTGCTGTGGTGCTTTATTCAAAGCCCGGGTTATAAATGCTCATTTTTAGACTCTTGTTTCCAGGAACAATTCACATGCCACTTGTTTCATATTTACATGTCTCCTATGGCTGTATTTCCACACATCTTCCTTTCTCAGACTAATATATTAATACCTACAACTTTATATGTTTTTATTCCTCTGTTTATTAAACCCAGCAAATGTTCAATAAACTCCCAATATGCCCCATATAGTCTTGTGTTTCTAAGCCACTTGACAGAAATTTGTAGTTATAGAAAAGGTATTTACATCATCCAGTATTCTCATGGTAACTGGTGTGAATTAATTAATTAACTTGGTTATTTGGAGGTCTGTTCACAAAATTATCCCAGTTTTTGTTTGTTTGCTGACACCAACAAGCATTTGGTAGAAACCAGTCCTAAAACTGACTAACATGTAAATTTTTTACTTGCTCTCAGATCAAAAAGATAATTTTAATTGCTACCTTTAAAAATCTTTCCCTGAATCACAAACTGCGGCACAGCTGAATTATGTCAAGCTCATTTTACTTGGCATTTCTTTGCTCAAAAGAGAATTTGAAGACCATCTTCCCAAATTTGTCCTGGTGTACCCCTAATCAAAGAATTGGAGGATTTGGTAGGTTTAAAACCTACCATGGGTACTTTTCCCCTGAAAATGTGATTAAATAGGCGGTAATGAACAACCAGACATTTACAGGGTAATTGTATGACAACCTACTTTATACCTTAATTAAGGACCTAAATTTCCTGTACAGTCAGTGGAGAAAAATTCCTCGAAAATGACTGAATGCTTTTTGTTTGTTTAAAGATAGACTGCCATTCCCCATTACTTCACAAACCCTCTTCCTGAGAACAAATTTTTACCTTTTTGCATTCCAGCTGACCACCGCCTTTTTTTTTTTTAGTGCTGATCCCATTATTTCATAATGAGAATAATTGAGTGTCAGCATCCTCAACTTCAAAGTAATAAATGTCTCTTTTGCTATCTATGCAACACTGTTCATATTCTCCTATAGTGTTGTTCCCATGAGGAATTCCTTGGGGCTAATAGCTCAATTGTCAAACCTCTTCTCCTGGTCGCACATGTTCTACAAATCCTTGCAACATAATATTGCTGTTCACTTATCTTTTGCTCCAAATATCAGGCATCGTCTTGCATAGACTGTCAGAGCTGGCACGGTTCCGTGGGCTGTCCTGAACACTGTAGCTGAGTTCTACAAGGTATCAGTCCTTTTGTATCCCTACGTTTAGCAGCAGGGATTTTTCTGTCAAGCCCTGGCACATTTCTGTTGCTTTCTCTAGGTTTAAAGCTCTGAGTGCTCATTAGCGACCCAAGGGAAATTTTAACAGCTCTGCCTACCATGTTGCTTTCAGACAACCCCTTTAATCATCTCTGATCTTTAAAACGAAGCACAGTTATGTTCAGTATTCACATTAAACCTGACTAGTTGCCTGTAGTGGTACAGAACAGAAATAAAAGACAGTAAGCATTAGATTTTCATACACAGAAGAGATCTATAACATCTGCAGTAATTGAAACAGCACAAAAGGGGACTCAGAATGCCTAAAAAGCAGCAGCAAAATCAGTTTCAAGACTTTAGTTGCAGGTCTTAAATATCTTACTTCTATGCTTATTAAAGATAGTTTCAGGATTTGGAAATGACTGTTCTAGGTTCTGTACAACACACAATTACAGACACTGCTCCCACTGCAGATTATTTTCAGGCAATTATAAAAAAAAAAAAAAAAGAAAATAAAAAACAAACACACCAGACCGAAAAATCCCATACTCTCCCTAGAGGCCTATTTGGAAGTAGGGTTAATGAAGTTTTAATCAAATTGTTGAAGTTACCAAAGTCTCTCACAGAACTGCCCAGAACCCACGTTACTGGGAGGGAAGGGACTTGAAGTTGTTTCTGGTCCCTCCACAGAACATTTCCATCATGCTGTCACACAGCTGACTGCAGGGGGATGGACTCAACAGCCAAAATCAAGGAACCATACCAGAAACCCCTCACAGGGACTGAACTAACTATTCATATTTAATAATTTCAGCCACCACTTACATACTGTGCTACCCAGGCAAGTCCACAAAGGGACAGTACAGCAAAGACTTTACTATGCAAGTACAGATTTCATTTTAAACCAAACATTTTTGCCACTGCTTCTTTCTGCCTGTAAAAACAGGCAAGGTAGTAGTGCAATATGCTACCTCAGTCTGGAAGGAAGAAAGGAAAACTTGGAATTTCGTTCAGCAGTGATCTGTCATTTATATGGTATCCCTCTGGGTCTAATACTCTAATGACATTCAGAAAGACAGTTCAATAAAAAAATGGAAGCTGAGGCTGTATCACAAACTGTAGTTCATAAGCTATCAAACTTCAGACCTCTATATTTCAATTAATCACCATCCATCATATGTACATTGGAAAAGGCATTTTAGACTCCATATCAGTCACCATAATTAATTTAAAGAATTAGAGTCATGACAGGCAATATAATTAAAAGAAGCAGGCTTAAAAAGAGTTGGAGGGGAAGGTTGTTGGGTTCGAGTTTAGGGGGTTTTGTATTTTTTTTTTAACAATGTCATCTTCCAGTAACTTTCCTGTTTCATCCTATTCCATCTCAGCCTCGGAGGTTACAGACTTTGCTTCAAAGAATTTCTTGGCACTCTCATAGTCATAAAACAAATATTCTATAACTTCCAAGATCAAACACACTTTGGCGGGATGCAAAATAGCTACCTTTGCTCCAGTTTGGGTAGACGCACTTGCAAAGGATTGAATTTTTGCCTCTGCACCTGAGCAGCACGTGATGTATCATGAAATATGCAGGTCTTCATTATGCTTGCCTTTCAGACAGACTGCTTGTCCTTCCCTAGAACTGGAGCTAGCATCTATTTGAATGTGCTTCTCCAAAATGAATCAAACTTGTCAGAGGAACCATAAGAACCTTTTGTACTGTTGGAACTCATAGAAGGCTCCATTTTAATATAGTAAATTTTGATTTTAATGCGAGTTCCACTCTCACAGGCAGACACTGTCTGCTAAGGATTATGTGCCAAAATGCTGTATTTTTTTGAAGGAAGAACTTATTTTGGAAGAATCTTTTAGATTTAGGAAAGAACAATAACTGTGGATTTGTGGCCAGAGTCAAGGGGACAGAAGTGATACCAGCACAAGAAAAAGTAGATATAAGTAAAGCCCGTATATCTTCAAGTAAAATTTTCTGTCCTTACTCTCCTTTACTGTTTTCTCAGTAAAAGTGGACAGACAGGAGTAAGTGTAAGGACAAAAGGCAGTTAGAAGCCTTAATATAATAATATAATATAATAAGATGCATGTGTATAAACACATAGACACACACCTCCTCTAGTTCTTCCAAAACATAAATTCAGAATTTTTCTATATTTATACAGAAATATAGAATTTTCTATAGAAAACAGTGACTTGGAACAGAAACGTTTTTCAAGTTTCCAAACAAAAAACTCAAACACTGATTCCCAGCGTGGTTCCTGCAGTAGTAAGTGCCATGGAAAAAACGCAAGAAGAAAATTCACAAGTCGGTATTCAAAGCAAGGCTTGAAAAACATGCAGCAAATGAGTTACAGGCCATGCTGAGGACAAAAAAAATAGCAAATATAATATAGCATTCAGTAAGCACTGATATTTTCGATGATCTTGGGATTAAAGAATTTCTAGGGGGAAAGTGTGGACTAACAATTTTGACATTTTGCAAGTTGTTGCAAAGTAAAGCATTCAAATATTCTTAAATTCTGCTTAGGAGCAAGAATACCGACTCAGAAGGAGAAAGCAGACTGATGCAATACTGGACAAGTTTATTCTCTGACTTCTGTCACTTTCCAGCATAATTTGAAACAATGCAACTATAATGTGACTTCCTCTATGCATTTACCAAAGCAACAAAGTACAATTTGATGTAGATTATTAACCTGTCTTCACAGTTTGGAAAATTGATATACAGTAGTGAAGCAAGTTGCCTAAGGTCAGAGAAACTGAGCAAGCAAGAGGAGAAAATATCCAGTTTTCCTGAAACCAGAGATCCTAAATGGGATTTAGTCCTTTGCCACTTTTTTGTCACATAAATATTAAAAATTGATTTTTCCCCCATGGTTACTGCTTCACTTATCCATACACCATGTTAATAAAAAGGTTTTAATTGTCAGGAGGAATTCAAGGATTGCCAAAGGGAATAATAACAACTTTAGTGATAAACAGACAGCATTAGGTGATGAGACAAGGTTGGATGAGAGGTCTCAGTACTCAGGTGAACTTGCTCTCCTACATAACTTACAAGCTTTCTTCAGAGTTTACTGGCAGGAACTTCGAGGGAAAATCATAAGGTGATTTTAAAAAGAAACCAAACCCCAACAAAACCAGCCTAATTTCCATGAGCAAATATTGTCATCTTTCTTTATTACAGTAACAGCCAAAGACCACGGTGGATCTGTTTTATTGAGTACCCAGCAAGCAAGATGGTCTTTCCCCCTAAAAACTTTATAACCCAAATAGACCAGAGACAGCAGGCAGGGTGGGTACAGAACATTGTTCATCCTGCCAGCAGCTCACAGCACCTGAGGGTCACAGTCTCACCTTTTCTGCTGAAACAAGCACCTTCTTTCCTACTTTCCTACTTATTTTATGGAACCACACCGTTCTGCACAGAAGGTCTCCAAAAGACCACAAGCAGAGAGCAGCTGACCTTCAGCCTGCCTCCACCCACCCTCACTTCAATCCCTCAGAGATCTCTATCAGAGTGATATCTTTCATATTTTGTGGTGTAGAACAATGAATCTCACTACTCTGTCTCTTCAGCACTCTACATTTCCCCACAGCCTCACTCTTTGCAGGAGCTATGGCAGCTCTGAAGAGGCGATCAGCATTTAGGTGACAGAATATTGAAAAGGTCAGAGCTGTACCTCACAATGCAGCTGTGCACGGGGCACACCAGCTATTGAAACACCATTCCCATAAATCAAACACTAGAACAGTTTGCTCGGGGAGGCTGTGGAAACTCTGTGCTTGAAGGAGTTCAAGATCTGACTGAGCAAGGCTGGGCTGAACATCCTCCTAAAATGCCAGATTATGAATCCACACTACCTGCTACTTTTCACCTTTCAGCAGTATCCTGATCTTAAAGCACTTCACAAGCAATAGCCCCGATTTCACAAGATCACATCAAAGTCAGTGTGGTTCCCAGCTGCTGATTTACTCATGCTGAGCCAATAGAATTGAGACAAGACCTAGAAATAATAACAGTTTAAGTGGGGATCCATTTCACCTGTATTGAATGTTAGTGTCTCTGGGGTTTTGAAAAATAAGGGTAGTATTTTCCAATTGAAATTTACAATGGGAGCTGCTTAGCAAGTCATCAGCCTTGGATTTAGGCAGGTTATGTGACAAGATAAGTTATCCACATGGGTTCTGTCACTATCTTTCTTCCACTGTCTGAATGTTTCTCTTCAATTTCTCACAAAATGGACTGAATAAACAGATTTCTGTACAGAAACAAACTCTAAGGCACACAAAATTTATTCCTTATTCATCTCTCCTCATTCTTTACCAGTTCTTTTTCTTCATTGATTAAAGGCAGTCATGCATGTGCATCTTCCACCACCCCTCCTCTCACTATTTGCCTTTTCTCATCTCTCTTGGTCTATTTTCTGCCCGATTGTCAGAGATAAAATTATCTCTATAATTCCCTCTGCCTTAACCATTCTCCATTTATTTTCCAGCAATAAAGTTTCCTCCCTTGCCTGTCCCTTTTGAGTTCTCTTGCCATCTGTTACTTGTCTTGAATGTCTTCAGAATTTTTTTTCAGTATATACAGTCTCCTTTTTTCTGCTATTTTGGAATTTAGACCACGTAGCACTGGCAGTTATTTAACTCTTGCAAAGCATATACAGCAAACAGAGGTCTTGTAAAAGACAGTAAACACGACAAAGTAGTATTTTATTTTTAATCACTACATCGCTACTCACTGGGTACATTTAATACCGTTTACAGCTGTCAGAGTTGCAAGCTGAGGCAGGTGAGGCAGAGGTAAAAGGTCAGTGCTCCTTATTTCGATAGAAACAGAGGGATCCTGATTTCTTTTATAGACTTTATGGGACTGTCATTATAACTCAATTCAACATGATGTTTACCTGTTTGTTTCCCCATTTCACATCCTCACTGTGGTGGCTTTGTAAAACTGACCTGTCAAATCCTCTCCTTGCCATCAACTTTCCTCCAGCTGTAAACTGAATGTACTGCACAAAACCCTTCTAAATAAAGCTAGAGCTTATTCAGTAGAAAGACCCATGACCAATTAGAACGCTTTGCATTTCCCTTGGCTTATGTGAATAGCAAAATGAGAAAAACAAATAGAAAAGATAACTGTGCTCTGTTAAAAGATAATCCCTTAGTATAATAATTGTCTAGCAAGTTGGAGTGCCACAGCAGGCAGAAATCCAGTCAGCGTTTAGTAATTACGTCCCCATTTATTTATGAGAATTATGCTCTGCCATCGCTTCAGGCCCTTTAGAAACGCTCCTATCCCCCAAGGCCTCAGCTATATTTATAATGCAGTATCCCCTACTATTTTCCCAGTGTTATGGCAACAAAGAATACAATATTTAGAGAGCTATCAAGTTCTGACAAGGCCAGGCAGCAGGCTCTGCGTCGCCCCGTCGCGCTCGGAGGGCGCAGGCCGGGCGTGCGTGTGAGAAGGCGCGTGTGCCTCTCGCTGCGCGCGGGCGCACGTCGGCCAGGCCTGCAGGAATACCGGCACAGAAAAGGCACCGCAGCAGGATGGAGGAAGGGGACTAACAAAACTGTGTTTGTTTCTTCTCTAAACCTCCTGGCTAGAGGCACTTAATCACAGTATAGATTAGACTGTGCTGACTCATTTAAAAAAGAACCTGAAATTCAAGAAAGCTCACTTCCTTCCTACTTTTTTTTTTTTTTTAATGATAGAGTGAGGCTTGACTCACAAGGTCATTGAAAGCTACAGAAATGTTTCTTTCCACCTCAATAACCAAGAGACTCCTATGCATGCTTCCACATCTTTTAATGATTTCTCTACACAGAAAGGTTGGGACCCACCAGACCAGACTCCACATTTCTAACAAATATGTTTTTATCTAAATGGACATTCAGGTCTTGCACTGACTTCAGTTTTCCAGCACATTCACTTTGCATCAGCAAGCAGAGCAGAGCCCTTTCTCACATTGCCACAGTCCTGGTCAGGAGACTGCAAGGTTTTATTTTCTCACTCAAGCTAACTTCTGGAAGTAATTACTAATAGATGAAACCAAAGTTCAGCTAAGATGTTAAGTGCTCCACTGAAAGTTTTCCAAAATTAGCAACTGTCATGAGTCCTAAGACTTGATAAAGATTCTCTGAAGATTATGCTTCCACAACAGTGCTGCTCAGTTACTGCTCTGTCAGCAGTACCACAGATGTGTTGCCACAATGCCATTTCTAAAACCTACTAGAAGTGGGTGAGGGAGGAATTTGTCTTCTTTTTTGTGTGTTGCACATATGTGCACATATCAAAAAAGTCACTGTGCCATACCAGCACTTACCATAGACAAGGAATGAAACAGAGCAGGAGTATCAGGGCTATCCCATGCTTACATCCCACCCCTCCTTTAAATGTTCACACTGCAAATGTTCACACTCCATCTCTGGCAAAAATAAGTTGTTCAGCCTTCGCAGGCAAAGGAAATTCATGTAATTTAGTCTGAGTCCTAAATTCTACTCTTGCCCAGCAATGTATCTCATTGTGTTTGCCTCCATTCTTCTAATGCAGTGAACATATAGAATGGGAAGATATTTCTTTGGTAGGGAGTACTGAAATATGTCATGCCTGTGCACTTCTTGAGTACTTTAATAATTTTTCCTGGATAGTCATAAGCCAAAATTCAGAATCTATTTCTCAAACCTTTTCAAAGCACTTTGTTGACACCTTAGAGCAAACGGGGAAAAAATAAAAGGGAGGGGGAGGAAAGAAGGACGAGGAGAACAGGGATATACCAATGGAATTGAGTAGCTAGGTAAGTAGTTCTCATCTGGATCCGAGTACATCCAGATACACTCCAAGTGCCAATTATGCAGTAAGCTTGATAACAAATCTAGCACAAGAGCTGCATACAATAACTACGATTTCTTCCCTTAAGAAGTGGACTATAAGCACAAACAACTTTTCTAAAACCACTAAGCAAATAACAAACACACAGCTCTATGAGCAAGTCTGAAAGACCTGAGCACCATTCTTTTAGGTTACACCTCTCTCCTTTCACCCAACTGTTTTTCTTTAAATTACTTTCTACCATTGTCTGAAGGAATTAACTGAATTATCTGGGGGGGTCTTTTGGCTACAACCAGCTTGTATAAAAGACCCATTGCCCTCCTGTGGCTCCCCCACTTGGGAGCAGACTGTGTCCACAAGGAAACTGAGAACAGCCCAACACAGCCTTTTTGTACCTTTTAAGATTTGCCTCACGGAAGGAAATGTTGGCTTATGTCCAGGCCCATGATTTACTGTAACCTTCCAAAGGAACATCCAGTTGACTGGAGCAATTTATTAGCCATGCCAAAAAACAAAGGCAGGCGATATTTCTGGCATGTTCTGTTTCCAAAGGCCCAAGCATAATAAGAGAGATTACGCCTCTGTTTGCTATTTCTACATTCAGAACCTTAGACATGTCATTCAGTTCTCTTAAGCTTATTTGTAGTTCAACATTATTTTTGATGTGACTCGCTGATGTGTCAGAAACTGAAACCACATCATTGGGAGGAAATGGTTGTTATCCTCCCAAGTAAGAAATGCAACTACATTGGGTCATGCAAGCCTTGTTGTACACACCTCTCAAATACAGAAATCACTTTAACTTCTATAGAACCAAACCTGAAGCCTCCAAAGACTGAGAAAGTTACCTCTTAAAACCCAAATCAGAATACATGGAAATACTCACTAATTCAATATACAGCTATGTGTCTAAGTGGCATGAAATGGGCAGCAACATGAGAAGCTGGAATCTTGCTTTTACTCCCAAGCAACACGGTGTGATTTGCCATACATGCGGTTTCTGATCAGCACAAAGACTTGTGTCAACTGGTGTGAAAAGATGTTAATTTGTGTTCATCTTTTCCCTGCTCCTCCCTCACATCTCATCAAGAAATGCTTGATACTTTGCTTGGCACACTTAGATTCTGTGAAGCTGTCCCTCACACAGAATCACCCACCTTCCAAAATTGTTTTCCATGCGATAGCCATGAAAACAGCAAGATTAAGTGAAAGATAATCAAACACATTATTTTTCTATACCAGTGCTGAATTCACACAGTGGACACATATAACTAAGAACTACTTTTTATTATCTCCATAGTAAAATTTCACAAAATATTGTGACACCAAACACACTGTTTATCAGATTTCATGTCATCTTATTCAGCTTCAAGTTGGTCATGCTTAATCACCACGACCTTCTGGAGATCAGAACTTACTCATCTAAGTTCTTCACTTCCATTAGCTGACCAGATTAACTGAATGTACAAAAGCACCATTGAAATGCCTGGTATAATCTGTGGGGCAAAGCTAAAAACATCTCAAGCCCATCCTCCTACATCAACTGAAAAGTCTGAGCCGAAAAACAAAAATGCTTGGAGTTTACAATGTGTCAAAAGAATCAACAATTAATTTTTACTTCTTAAATTTGTGCTCTATCACTACCCCAAAATTTTAGATGCAGAGCTCTGTCAGATGAAAAAAAATATTGGGTTTAGACATACTGAGCTCAAGAATGTGGAAAACAAGCCCAAAGCACAAATTAAGAAATAAAAATAATAACAACAAAAAATTTAAACAATTTTTTTTTAAAGAGTGAGTACAGCACAATTGATGGACCCACAAGTCAGGCTTGGTTAGCAGGGTACTTAGGATACAGGCCATGCTGCTTGATCTCACTGTTTGTGATTACAAACCTCAACATCTGGCTCTCAGAGTAGATGCAAATTTGATGGCAGATGTTTGCAAGAATCACAGAGGACTGTTTTTGTAGTTAAAAGTGATTAAGGCAAGTTGTTCATTTTGCCACATTTTTGTCACCCTTCCATTTTGAACCAGCATCCTTCTGCCTCTTGTCTGTCAGTCTTGGGACAGGATAAGCCATTTGGCAATGGCTTACTCAATTAAACTTACTGCAAACCTGCCCTCTTCATCCCAAATTCCTGCTCTTTCTGTACCTTCTCCACTTTCAATTCAGAGATCACACATGATAGCCAAGGCTGCCTCACGTATTTTGCCCATGTAGGCTCAGCCCAGATGTGACCATGGAGATTGAACCTATACATGGCATTTTGCCCTCCCATTTTGCCCTGGTGGCTGCCTCTAGCCCTGCAGAGTGACCCCAGAAGAGCATCGCATCTCTCCAGCACACTTAGTACCATCCAGAACCTACAAAATGGGAACCTGGTAAAGCTTAGCTGAGAAGCAGAAAGGTGTCAATAACCCCTTTTCTGTTCCCATCCCAGTGAATACACACCCAGGATATAAACCATTCAAAGTGGCATTTCCCATCTCATTCTATCAGTGTCAACATTACCTCCCTCCTTGTTCTGTGAATACAGCCTTTAGAGAGACAGCCCCTGCAGTCAAAAGTCAATTGCTAACACCACAACTTTCTTCCAGCCTCAAGCCTCCTTTCATTTGTGAATATCCATTTCCAAGCCACAAAAAGTTTAATTTCACACAGTATAGAACAGACCAAGGCAAGGTTGGATGGGGCATTAAACAACATGGTCTAGCAGAAGGCGTCCCAGCCCAGGGCAGAGCGTTGGAACCAGATGATCTTTAAGGTCCCTTCCAACCCAAACCATTCTGTGATTCATTCTATGACCAAGAGCTTGTTGGAATTTTGGGTGCCTGGTAATACCCATTTCCCACACTCCAACCTTAAAGAAGGAAAAAACCACACTGTGCTGAAGTTGTCTCAGCTCATACATTTCAGTCTTGAATGAAGCTTTTGACAGAGGAATCAAAGGATGCTACTCACTAGTTGGTGCTAATAAATCAGGACACCTCTTTCCCCATCCTTTCTTCTTTTTTTATTTTTGATTGTTTCTATAAAAGAGTCTACCTTCACTCCCTAAACAAGCAAACCAACTGCAAAACACTCTATACCAAACAGGCTAAGCAGTCCTAGGAAATCCAGCCCTTCGCATCAGCCACAACACAGCCCTTTATTTCCTCATTCATGAGAGGCCTTCTTTGCTCAATTTTTCATGCCAGCACCTCAAAGCCCAGTCCAGTCCTGCTGAAGATAACCATAAATTTTAGCCAGCTTAACATCCTGAGCTGCACTTGAATTCGTAACCTACAGGCAGGATGACTTCATACGCTTTACCAATCCCACACACCATCTGGTCCCCACTTGGCACTGCCTTGTAGGAGCTCCCTGCCCAGTGGCTCTCACACAGCTGTTGTGTTTATAGCCTCGGAACTAAACAGAATTTCTGCTTCTGCCATGATTACCCCTAACTTTCTGTTGCTACTCAATATGCCTCCTGACATTTCCAGGCACCATGACTCAGTCGGTTTCAACAATGTCCTACAGACACATAGCAATAAATAGCAAATTTTCCAGAAAGTAACAAAGAGCACCCAGACTTCTGAATGCCCTTTTCAGCTGCAGCTAGAAATGAGCTCTGTTCAAAAGACTCTTAATTTTGTGGAAACATGCATTGAACTCTGCATTTCAGATCTGGCCATGCTGTCTCTAAAGTGCTCACCACAGACATCCTAAGCTTCGCACAAGCGGCACGAACATCTCCCAGGCTAAAGTCACAAGAGCCTTTTCCTATGGCAGGAGGCTGACACAGCTCTTACTTTCCCAATAAAATGGCCTGAGGCACATCTTGGAGCAGTACCTGTTCCATGCAGGAGAGGGCAGTGATACACACGTGTGCACACTTGGCAAATAAATTTGACGTGCATTTGGACAGACTTCCTTTGAAGTTCAGAGACTTCCCCTGGAGGTTCAGATGCTGCTCATGATCACGCAGTTAAGTCAAGGAAAAACTCCATTATGGCATGCGACAACCTCACGATGACAACTCAAAATGAATGCAGGTAGACTGATGCTAAAGTAAAGGAATCAAAAGTGTGGGGTGGAAAAGCAATTGCAAAAGGCACAGGATATGCTGGTGGGAGAAACAGGTTCAGCTTGGGTGAAAGCAGAGATCCACAGCAATTTATCCTTTCTTTAAGAGCTGACAGTACAAAATTTTATTTAAATATAGCCACCCACAAACATAAGATGGGAGAGAGGAAAAACGAGGAGGTTCCTAACGTGTCCAAAGCTGAAATCTGCAAGCCACTTTGTCATTGGCCTCTGTAGGACCTTGGCATCTAAATACCAGCATGTATCCAAACCTGGGGCATGTTGCAATAGGAAGTTAGTGACACTTGAAAAACCTGAAAATACTTCCTAAAACTCTGTTTACTAAACTTTTACAAACATCTCTACTTCTATTTTTTGAAACTATCCCAACTTCTTCCCATAGCAGAAGTATTTCCTGGAGACATTCATTTGGATTCTGGCTTTTTTTCCTTTTTACATGGAACTCACAGAGAAAACTTGAAGGCAAAAATAATACTCTTTAATATAAAACACCAGAAATTTAACAAGCATTATTTCAAGTGGACTACTTCACAAATAGAAAGGGGCAAAGATGAGCTAAAACCAAGGAAACACTCTCCAGGCATCTCTGGTGTGCCCAGTACAAGCACCACCAAAATATATTTAATACATACCTTATGGCAAATTTAATAACAAATTAATTTAATAACAAATTTGTACTCAGTTTACAGGGGAACCCTCACAGGTGCACCGAGAAGCCCGGCACATCCCACAAAACCTTCTTCAGGATGAAGCTTCACAGCTGGGGATGGCAGGAAAACGCAGCATCCAGGAGTGCTCACCTCACCACTAGAACAAATGCAGCCCTTGAGGCAAACCTGTTCTGCACAACTCCAAAAACTGTCACTCAAAACAGGAGTAAAGCAAGGAAGGAAAATTGGAGCTGTGTTGATGTTCCCCTGCCTTGTACATGGGCACAAAGCTGAGTGGCATAAAGCTAAGTGAATGTCGAAGCTAATGTAAACAGCCTACTCATTTAAAACAAAAACACAGTAAAACAAAAACCAAAAACAACCACCAGCAAAAGGATACAATGAAAGAACAGCTCAAATATGCAAAGAGTACACAAAAAAGATCTCTATTTCAGCAACTAAACTGTGGTAACTAGAGCTGTATCAACAGTACCTCTTAGTGGCCACAGTAATCTGCTACCAAAAAGAGGGAGGAAGGGAAAAAAAAAAAAAAGAAAGAAGAAAAAGTCATGACTGGAAACATAAGGGAGCTAGAGAAAAAAAAAAAGAAAAAAGTGGAAGGATTTGGTACCCTACCCTGGAATAATCCTGCAGACATTGATCCAAAGATAGTGGTTTTTCCCCTTCATTTTTTAAAGAGATGTATGTGAACAGATATCACTCAGCCTGTGTTCTGTGTGCCACATGCCCGCACTTTCCACAAGCCCTGCTAGCAAAATTCACCCTGGCCTTGAAAACTCATATTTAATACGCTTAAAAGTGTAGAACCCACTGGAAACATTTCAGATATGTAAAGTGAGATCCAAACCAAGGTAAATAAACTTCATATTTCTTTCCATGTGGGCTGGAAAAGGGGCAAGTGGGGAATGGAATACATCTATCCATTCACAGTGTATCTAGACACTTAGAAATAACAAAGCTTATTTTTGACATCCCTGTGCTTCACTTCTACAAGCTGTGAAGGATTGCCAGAGAGCTGGAGCACAGACCTGGGGCTAGAAAAAGGTGGAATCTGAAGATGACAGACGCAGGGGTAGGGAACACTTTTCCTTGTCCTGCCTGGAGCATCAGTATATGGATGATGAAGCAGGAGGCGAGGCCTCCAAAGCACACTGCTAAGGCAAAGCTTGTAGGCATAAAGAATACACAGGCTATTTTGGGAAGATCATGAGTGTACACTACATTACAATTAAAGTAATGAAGAGGGGAAAGAGTGAGAACCCCGAGTAAAATCTTCCCAGATGTAGCCACATAATTACTGGAAGATATGGAATTAAAATCAAGCCTGCGGCCACTCTCCACCTCACCAAGACATCCCAGGATACCCTTTCCCAAGAGCAATGTTACCATGTAACACCTTGCAGACTTGATAAATTTAACATTTGCTCAATTTAATACAGAAATAAGCAAGCTGACCACTGGCTAAGTTTAAATTAGTGTTTCTTTGGAAAATAGGAGCGTTCAAACGTCCTCTACCTATCATTTAACTGCAGGCTGGAGTGCTAAATTTCCTCTGACTCTACCTCATGCCTGTAAATCTTCCAGCCAGTCATTAACTGCCTGGTAAAGGACTGGCACCTCATATATTGTCACTTAATTATGCTATGCTACATTGGGCTTCCTAGGAGGCACTCATTTAGCACAAAAACACCTCTAAAGAAAACGACGTAGACAGACTGCCCAAGCCAGAGACGATGAAGAATGCTGCTGACAGGGGAATAGAAATGACAACTAAAACAGCCTTTGGAACGGAAGGAGAAACTGTAGCGACGGGGAAAAAGAAACCAAGCATGGACATTTGAACCATCAGATAAACAGCAGCTGACAGGACATTTTAGATCTGGAAGGAGGGGGCAGAGGAGGAGGAGGAGGAGAAGTGCACCAAAGTGGAAATAGAAAATTACCCTCCCGAATGAACGAGATGTGTTTGGAATGAGTCACAGGGGAAGGCGAGTGCAAACATCAGCAAGTTGAGAAGCTGACTGCGCGGTACCTTGCTCCTGAACCTGGTCCTCAGAAACGAGAGACGGCTGAATAAACACAATGAGAAAAACAGCCTGTTCTCACTTCCTACCTTTGCCATGCTGAAATGAAAATGCTCTCTGGGCACAGCCCTATGAGCACAAGGAAGGCACCACTACTGCTGACTTCAACACAGGCAAAGGACATTCAGCACCTCAGAATTGTCCTTCCTTCTTCTCACTCCAAAGAGATGCTTCGGTCTTTCCCACTATGGAAGGAAAACCAACCCTGCTCCTATGCAACACACACTGCCTTCAGGACCCATTGCCAAAAAAATCCAGGCCAGAACTGAACATAAAAGAGCCGTATCAGTGAGGGATATAAAACAATACCAACGCTGCCACGTGGCAGTAACACACACACACTTCCCTCAGCCACTAGAGCCATTGTGGGTGCTGCCATGGATGGAGCATTTACAAAGAAGTCTATGGGAGGGCAGAATTGGATCTTTTGCTGCTCCACAGCTGAGAAGGATTTAGGGTATTTATGATAACAAATGGCTGCAGCAGAAGCTTTCCTTCCCTCTCCTGGCTAAACTTTATTTCCCCTCCCCTTTGTAAACATCAGCATTTCTCTCAGTCCCAGTGACATCCAGCAGGCTGGAAATCACCACCCTTCAAAGCACAGTTGCAACTGCTCTGCTTGGCAGCTTTACAATTAACACTGGTGTCATTCAGCTACATCAAGTCACTGGACAAAGTGAGGAATTACGTGGAAATTGCCAGTGATGGCTAACATTCACGTAGGAACTTTTTCCCCCACAAAACCAAGTTTTCAATTGATATTACCAAATTTAGGGTGATGCAAATCAAGGTGGAAATTTAGGTTCAGAACCTAAGGTGCATATACTCATATCCTTAATTGGGTTGAAAAAATATTCCCAGTTTTTTCCCCCCATTTGTCATTGACAGATTGATACTTTCTACTTGGGAAGAAATCCCACTTCCTAAGAAAACACAAATAATGTGCCGGGCAGTGAGAAATTTCGTTTGCTTCATACTTTTCTTTGGTTCATCTCCTGAAGATTGCTCAGGAAAAGCCTGCTTTGAATCCATGGATAGTAAGGCATTAGGGACACAGCTTGGCTATATGAAACTGTATGTTTACTATCATCACTGCAGATAAGGAGCCTCCTCAGTACTGAATGTTTGCTGAATAACTTTGTGTTCGTACCTGTGCAATGAAGCAGGGACTGTTAGACAAGCAATTGCCTTATGTGCTACTGAAATAATTACTACAGACGGCGCTTAAAGGATTTCTAAAACAAGAGGCAGCACTGGTGTGTGTTCCTCCGACCTGGAGAACAGAAGTGACTTGAAATCTATCCTTTCCCTTTCCTTATCTCCACATCACTTTGCCAGCAAAGGTCAATTACATGCTCACAAACAACCAGCTCTTAGAATTTGCACTATTAGCGAAACCTTAGTCACCAGTTCCGGCTGCCTGCAAGTATAAAAAGCAGCAGCACTGCAAGCCTGTGTTAGCTGGTCAGGAAATTATACCCCCACTTCCCAACCCACACAAAAGCATTTTAGGAAAATGAACAATTTCCAATTTAATCGGAGTTTCCAGTTTACATGCAGAGTTAAATTTTGTTTGGTTTTGGCAACTAAGCCCTTTTCTCAGTTCAGTAAGTTTTAGTGTTTTTTGAAGACAGCCTAGAAATTCAACCCAAGTGGAAAGTTTTCATTTAAGTTTTTCATTTCATCAGAAAGTTTATTTCTCCCATCCCACAGACTTTTGACCAAATTAACCAACCAGCCTCACAGGAAAAGTGCCTTTCAACACACAGGACTTCCACCTTCTTACTTAATTATTACACACTCGGTTCCCATTGTACTGCTCACATCCGAGAATCAAAATCCTAAATATTTATCCTGGGCTTCTTTTCATGGTATTACTTGCAAAGGTTGAAATCAATTTGTAAAACTAAACTAGTGCAAATATGTTTTGAAATATTCATTGTAAATGTCATGGAACAATGCTGATACCAACATTTTGTACAGCTTTTTACATGTACTAACAGTACACAAAATCTGAGGAGATTAGCATCTCGCTGCAAAACTAAAGGCAGATGACAAGGCTTCAAATAAATTACAGCAGCATAAATCTGTTCTGTTTTCAGGTCACTGAGATCTCTGGACACACCCAAGGGTTGTCTTTGTTTTTTATTACAGGGAAAGAGAAGAAAAATTCACACAAAGGTGCTGCATACAGGAGTTTCCAAATCTTAGAGAAGTTCCACTTTTAAAGAAGGTGAATATATACATAGGATGCAAACAAGGTAATTGCCAGTCAGACTTTGTGTCTATCAGAATATATAATAATATTTGTGTTCCTTCAGAGGACAGAAATGTCCTTTAGTACCTGCTAGTTTTCAAGCATAACTGTCAAAAACCGTGCAAATCAGAATCTGTAAGTTTTAATACTTTAAAATGTCTGACCTCCTTAGTGCAACTTTTACCTCCATTTTGCTCCCAGCCCCAGCCTACAAACCTCTGTCAAAACTACCAAACTGAAAATGGTAGATAATTATTAAGATAATAAAAACCAGAGCAAGAAACTCTGCTGTCTCTACTCCCTAACATGGATCCCAATTTCATGGATGCCCATTCTCTTTTCATAAATTAATGTCCAAGCCACCCCAAACTGCAGCTGAGTGTTGGAGGTGGCCAAATGTGTTGGCCCAGCAGCTTCACAGCAGGATGGGATCCTCAGAGCAAACATGTTGGGCTGGAACTTTACTGTTAATGGGACAAATTCTCAGTGGTCAAATCTCACCAGCTCTAATGGAACTACATCAGTGAGGATTTGGCGACATTATTTTTATGTTCTTTCCTCTGCTGCTTCCTTAACTATAGCTTAAGATTCACCTTTTAGTAGAAAATTTCCACTTGGAGAAAATCCAGACCCTGTTTCTAAGGAAAGATAAGGACTGTGGCGTTAAATGGTGTGAAAATAAATCATCTTCCACAGTACTTCCCTCAAAGTCTCACTGTGCCTGCTAGAAGACCAAATGATACCTGTGGTAAATACATGACCTTAACTATTGGCTGTGATGGATACACATAAAGCAGTTTATGCAGTTTTTATAGAAGGCAAAAAAGATATATTTAAAAGAGATTTAACAGTTCCATGCCAAGTTATATGTTCTGTAAAATACTGCTTTATTGAATGAGCTCAGGTCATCCCAATAGGGGAGAAAAATCATAACCATTTTTCCTTGCTTTGTTTTGAAACAGTAAATATTTTCACCCTGGAGGTCATTAAAGTGCTCACTATATAGAGATTACTTATTTCAGCAGCCATAGTTAAGCCACATATGCTGTATTCTATCCTTTTATTTGTGGTATTCAACAGAAAGCTGAGTTTCCTATATGGGCTCACGTCTTACTAATCTTATGTTGAAAAATACACACCTCATGTTTGCCATAAAATTAGCCAGGTAATCACTTAACAAATTGCACCATATTTCAGAATGGTCCACGGATATCAAAAATACACTTTATCCCTAAACAGTCCAAGTCTCCTTGTCTCAGCACCCATGTTCACAGTGATAAGAGATTTATTACGTACTTCCAAAAGGGTTTCTCTATCACAATTCCTATTCAAGCACACCAGGGGGATAATACATTTAATGTTATCACTCAGGAAACATCATGCCTTATATCAGTAAACCTGGACTCTTGGGGACAAAAGGAAGGGGGGAAGAGCCCTTAAACCTTTAAAGATATGTCAAATAAATCTCATTATAATCAGAAACTTGACATCATAAATGAGTCTTTGATAGAAGCAATACTTCACTACGGATACTTGCAAACTCTGTAATAAAAAGCAATTCAGACTTTCCAAAAGACTATTATAGAGAGGATATGAATGAGAATTAATGACAGAAGACTATTAAATCCTGTCTCTAATACATTCTAAAGAGCAGAACATCGTAAGTTACGTGTAAAGCAGGTTTATAACGGATTTATCACGCTTACCTACTCATAGCATCAAACTGCTTGGAGAACACGTCCTCTTGGACCCCAAATCAACCAAGAAAACTGCACAAATAGGAGTGTTTTAGTGCAATGACAAAGTAATCAGATTTCATTCTTCCAGAAATCCAAGTGGCACTTGGGCAACAGAGATTTTTTACAGCACATATTCAGTGGTCTCAGGATAAACACACTAACCAAGGTTCTTTAATCTGTTTTGTCATCAAAATAAAAATAATAGTAGTAAATCATTGTTTTGTGGCAATATTCCTAGTTGTTCATAGCTGAGGATGTTTCTATCTGGCAAAAAGAAAAATAACCTCACATTGAGTAGAATATATAGGCTTGTACAAAAGTATCCTAACACAAAAGAAGAAATGACTCTGTGCTTAGGTTCAAACAGAACCTTTGTGGGAGTTCAAGTGCAAATTATGTAAAATTCATTGGTTAAAGTCTACATTCCCACAACAGTACACAAAGCACAAGTGAAAACAAACTTGCACTATCAATTCAGCACCATGATTTTCCAAGGCTGATCCTCCTCAGTCTTTGCATCAGGAACTACCAGGAAACAACAAGGTACTGTGGATTATGGAACCATTCTCCTAGAACGATGTGATTGGAAAATATACTGTGCTTCAGCTAAGCCGAACCCCAGACTGACACATGCCCAAGGGGCTAGATCAGTTAGCACAGACTTAGCAAACCACCTGGAGACATCTTCATGACTATGAATTTTTTCGTCAGAAACCACCAAGGCCACATTTGAAAGATCCCTGCTGTGATTAAACTCCATGGTGCAACCTGGACCAACAGAATTTGAACATGTACAAGCAGATATTTCTGCTCTGGTTTTCCCTTACCCATTCCTCTGGTATCGAGTATCATGCATTGCTTTGTGCCTCGAGGCTTCGCGTAAAGTTACAAATCCAGCCTGGGAATCAGTCTTTCCTTTGCTAGGAGAAATTTCAGAGCCTGTGTTTGCATACAACCTGGAAGAATACAGCCCAGACCAAGGTATCTCCACAGCATCCCGTACTAGAACATGTATGCTATACCCTTCCCTGAGAGCAACAGCCAGGAGACAACCTTGGAAGAGCTTTCAGAAGGGATTCGTTATATTTGAGTCCTCTTTGGGGAAGGAGAAACCCAGGGGACTTGCTGCAGATCAAAGCTTCCAGCCATGATTGCTCTAAGTCCAGGATATGCAACAAAGTGCACCAAAAAAAAAAGTGTTCTTGTAAGAAGTTTGTAGAAACAGGGGTGTTTGAAATGTTCATGTCAAAGTCAAAACCAAGCTGAACTTCTCTAGTTTAAAGCTCTGCTCTGCAGCCAAATAAAAATATAAGCCTATCATGTGTGAATTAATTCTGGATTATTTGAGCTGGCTTACAAATTTAAAATAAAAATCAAGCACCCCTGTGCAAAAACTAAGCACAGCGTCTAAAGTTTCATAGGAGAAAAAGCTTTACTTCCGAAACTTGGAAACAGCCTTTGGTATTTTTGGTTCTTTTTATCACTTCATGACAAACAAATCCCCTTGATTTTTAATAAACCCAGTTGTATTTTCTACAGTTTGCATGACTGACAATTCTAAAAAAAAAAAAAAAAAAAAAAAAAAAAAAAAAAAAGGAAAACAAAAAGAAAAAAACACCCCATCAACTTCAAATACACCAAGCTCAAAATAGAATTTTGGAGAAGATCACTTTTATATGGAAGTCATCAAATCACAGAGAAGACTGTTTTTGCAGCCTGTTGTTCTCCAGGGCTTGTTCTTTGAGCAACTTTTCCAAGAGCAACATTGGTTCTGTTTGCAATTCATCTCTCCAGTGAGCGTTTTTAAACTTGAAGAAGTGGCAGTAGGGGGGGTGGGGAAAAAAAAAAAAAAAAAAGGAGAGGCCAAAAGACAAAAATGTGGACATATTTAAAGCAGGAGTCCTGCAGGAACAAGAGGGTTCAGCTTTGCGTGCATGTGAATGTATTTTAGATTTAAAGGAAGTCTCGCTTGCAAGGCAAAACCGCTGGCGGTGTGAATTATACGAGTCCAACTTCCTCCAGTTTGGCAGGGCGGTGAGAGCCCTGCGGAAGGCAGCCACTGTGGTTTGACTCTCACTGATAATAGCCGACCCTCCCTCCACCCCCTGAAAACTCAGCGCTCTAAAAATAAGAAGGAAGCAAAAGGAGAGCCATTTCCTTGCCAACACCAGTAGCTGGGAGGCCTGGAATGATGCCATTAGATACCCTGCTATTTATTGCCCATTTCCACCCCATAGGAAGCTTGGGGAAGTAGTTGCCAAAAGAAAAAAAGAAGGGAGAAAAATAAACCTTCCTGTTTGGCTTAACATTTGACAGGACAAAGTCAGATAATTCTAGCTCTACATTTTGCACGTTCTTGCCCACAGTTGTTTTCCTCCAGAGGTTCCTTCTGAAAACAAACAAGGATTTTTATACATCACTGCTTTCAAAGCAAACACAGGAAGTACCTTCTCCAGTCTCCTTCGCTGCTTCACTCCCTCTTCCCTAGGCACTTTCATTCTGGACAGCACAAAAGCAGGAGCATTAAAAGATATACTCTCATTAGCTCAGTTTCCTTCAGAAATTACTGTTTCATCAGCATCAAAAGTTTTGCAAGTTAGTTGTGGTTTTAACAAGTTGTCTCAAATCACAGACATAACTCCGGGGGAAGTGGTGGGAAAAGAGCAATTAATTGAAGATAACATTATTTATTATGTCCTCTCTGTCCAGATCAGCGAGGATTCAAACTGGTCTCCTGCCTGCCCAAGGAAGTCATACCTGCTAGGCTAGAAAGGTACTTCAGCATGTTCTCCTAAAGTTGTTCCACTCTATTAAAATCAAGGATTAATTAAAAGGATCAAGACCATCACCTGGTGGAGCTAAGCTACTCACCTATCTCAGGGTCTCCAAAGCCTGCTCCTTTGAGGAGTTATGGCTTACACTGGAAATGACAATAAAATAGAAAAATTTTCAAAGCTGAGATTAGGTGAGCATCTGGAGACCTATTTTAAGTGTCTGGTCCAGACTGAAGCTGGCTAAGAAATGGTCCCAGTAGAGCGCAGTTCCAGTGCAGAGGCAGTTCAAGCAGTGATGCAGAAGGGTAACCACCCAACTTCTCCAGCCAGGCCACCAGTTTGACTGACCAGGACTGGGCAGATTGAATCCCACCTGACCCACAGCCTACAAACATGCCACAGTACAATAGAAACTGCATATGGTGGGAACATGTGAAAATACCTCATTAGGACAGGGTGGGAAGCTTGTTTCTTGTCCTGCTAACATTTTTAGGATTACAACAACAAATTCTTCTGCACCAGGACACAAAAGAGGAGACAGAGTAGGAGACGTACCCTCCAACCCCTCCTCTGAAAAAGAGGCATCCACACAGGACAGCCAAAAGCCCAGTAGTCAGAGCTTGTAACAGCGAAGGAACAGGAACCTGAGAATCAAGACCTCATGTTTGGCAGACACAACTCCTGCATTCCCAGGAAAAGCTTTGTCCTCCGGGGTATTGGCTATTCTGAGCTCTCTGCTCTGGCTTTCTACAGGAACTCGGTGCCAGATCACAGAAATTTTTCCACACAAAAGTTTCATCCAAAGCGACAAGTTTCCATGAAAAGTTTTGATGAAAAAAATGTTTTCTTGGAAAATTCCTAGCAAGCTCTAATCTTCACGTTAAATCATGGCCATGGATTTACAGCAGTGTGCTGCACACATGCTGACTGGAGCCTAGTAAAACTCTACTGAGCTCTGCTTCCTCCTCCACCCCTCCTTTGGGACATGTAAAATCTTGCATCCTCTGGGTCCTATATAACCTCCTGGTCAAAAACAAAGTCCTTTTTTTTTTTTTTTTTCCCCTTTTTTGGTGTGAATCAAACTCCTGTTATTTCTCAGGAGCCAAGCATCAAGACCTGAATTTTTGTAACTTTCCCTTTTGTTTTCACCTAGTCACACCAAGCGATTCCCCCAGCAGGGATCATCTCAGATGTCCTCCCTGAATGGTGTGGCACAGATGTCACAGGCACAGAAGGTTTTCTGTTACTTGCAAAGGGTTACAAGCAACTGAAAATTCTTCCCTTGCTGCCTGCTGTTCCGGGAGAGTAGTGCCATCTTCGAAATAAGCAGGGGCAGTTGAAAACAGTGATGAACCTCCCTCCAGTGCAGTGCACAATATCATGGAAACTACTTCTGTAAATGCAAGTGTTTGAATTACAATTCTCAGCTCTAATAGGATTTCTGATTGCATAGAAATTAGGTTATATTCTCTTGGAAGCTTTCAGTTTCGAGGGGAAATGACATCTTTCTTTCACGAGCAGTAAAGATCAGGAACGCAGTTCAGCCCCCCACACTTTAGGTTTTTAGAAGGAGGTTTTCCTGTTCTTTCCAAAGCCTGCAACCTTGCCACTCACAGTCTCATTTCCTTCTTTCAAAGGACAGCACTAAGGACTCAGCACAAAGCTACCTCTGATTGCGTGTCATCCATATTAGAAACTCCAGATCCATGTTAAATTTGGGCTGAAGTACAACACAGTTGTCATACTGGCAACTAAAAACTTATGAAAATCATAGATTTCTACGTGCAATAGACAAAGAACAGACACTGATGGCTAATCTGGCTTGAATTATCTCATATTTGGTGTAGGCCAAGTGCAAGTACGTGGACAGTTCCCCTGGAGCAAGTGCTGTGCAGTAATGTTATTTCACAACAACTCATCTGCATGCTAAACCTTTTCACTTGGAGCTATGGCTCAGTCAAGACACAGTGTTGATCTGACCTTGACAAGAAGGAGCTGAAGGAACTGTGAGCCCTCAGTGTCTGAGCAGAGATTTCTTCCTGGTCAGGTATTAAATCCAGGATTATTCCTTCTTAAATATGTCTCTGAACAGTGAGTGTGCATGTGAAACATACCTAGGAGGGGAATATATATATGGGAGCCGTTCCAGTTTCACATATAACCAACACCACTGACTCTACGCAGTTTTCTCTTACTTGAAAATAATCAAGGCTTGTGATGCCAAAACTTCAAGCCCCATTCTCTCACAGCACTAAACCCTGAGAAATCAGTGTCAGTAAAGAGCTACTACAATATGCATGTTGCAGATGTACATGGTGATTGCCAGCGGATTGTGGCACCTCCCAGTTTCTGTGCAGTACAATAGAATATGCAAAAGAAAAAAATAATATTTTCCTTTAAGCCTCTTTTCCTTATGCTGTCAAAACATCAACTACTCTGCCATCTCACCCTCCCTAGCTGATAGCACCCTGCACTTTTACACTGTTTGTACTTGCTCTGCTAAGAATTCAATTTCCTCTAGTGATCTGCATGCAGGCAAATATTGCCCAGGGCACTAATGTATATTTGTTCTTCTTGAATTGCACACAGAAATATTGTTGCTATGCGGCGAGCACAAAACAATCCAGAAGTCACCTGACATCCTCCATCAAACATTTAGGAGTCATCAAACTTAATTTCCCCTTTGTGCCATAAAACACCGAGAGGAAGCTTTAATAGATTGTATTATGTAACGGTTCTATAAAAATAGCAGGCCAGCACTGGAGCACTTCCTTCCTGAGGCCCAATAACCTATGCTGAAAGGATACACACTGGTTTCCCTGGCAACCATGAGAGATGACACTAAGGGAAAAACAGCAACAAAAGGACCATTTTTTGCTTAGTAAAATAAGGTCTGGCTTCAAGCTTGTGATACAGTGAATACAGAGTGCCTGACAGAGAGAGAACCGGTTAATAATTCTGCTCAGGTCCCAGTGACCTTGCAAGGCTGTTAATGCTTTTCATTTCTTTTTGTACCGCCTATGAAAAAAAAAAATACCAAAACCACAACAGCAAACTCACTTCAGCCACTATTACAGTTTTAAATCTCTTCTTTTTAAATTAAAAAAAAAAAAAAAAAAAGGAAAAGAGAAAAAAGACATTTGATGCAGGACTGTGTTAGAGATTGATCTGACCTGCTAGCATTTCCACATTTCTCCCCTCCACTTGCATAGGAGGATTTTCACATTTTGGTTCAAAAGACTCCTTTCTGTTTCCAAGCCTGCTATGCTTAGTACTCCATTGTCCAGCAGACAGCTGTTTTCAAGACAGGGCCTTTGCAAGTAACCAAAAAAACGAACTCCCTCCCCCAAAAAACTCATGGTGATACAACACCACACTAAAGGCACAACCCAATGAGCTAGAACACTTAACAACAAGATCATCTCTCTTGCCTCATTCAGCCTTTCCACAGCCTCATGCTCCCACAGGGAGCCAGAGAGAAAAGTGACAAAAATGTTTTTTGTTTCAGTCCAACCATTGGGGCTGGAAGTTTTTTGTGGCATAACCACATGGGCTTATTCTTGTCGCCTTCAGCCTTCCCTGGGCAATTTTTAACCCTTGCTTGTTGCAAGAGTTCCTGCTGAGGCACCTCCCATACTAACAAGTTGCTTTCTTCACTTGCCCCTCAGAAACCTCTGGCACATTTGGGTATTACACAGTGCAGTGGCAGTGGGCAAACACATGCTTTTGAGAAGATTAAAAAAAAAGAAAGAAAAAAATCAGTTGTTTTCTCTACAATCTGGAAAGCAGCTGTTTAAGGCTCATTTTTAGCCTTTCTGAAAAATTCCCTTCCTCCTCCTTGTCAGTCAATAATGGGAGGAAACGCATTTGAACAGGAAATGTAGTGGCACATAACTCTCCTGCTGAGCAACTCCACCATCTTGAAGCGATCCCAGGCTCCTCACGCAAGCAAGAGAAATGTCACACATCCTGCAGAGAGGGAAACCCAGGAACAGAGACACTAGGTGATACATCCACAATACCTCATTACTCTGCAGCAGCAGGTATCCTGGCTGGAATGCTATTTCTGGCATTATAGTTCCCTTGCTAAAAGCATGTCTTCAGTCTTCAAGCGGATATTTGGATATTCCTCTTCATTTCCTCTTGGAAGTGAAAAGGTGTTTGCTGTGGCTGTATTTCAGCGGGGGATTAAGTTACCCCTATGCACTACCTGCTTCACAGGATCACACACGTTCCTTTAGACCTGTTCACACCGGGTAAAATTCTCCCCTACACACAAGGCCAAGGCATTGCATAACTATTTAAGAAGTTAAACAGGATTTGAGGGGTGTGTAAGGCACTGTAGCTAGATAAATTTCCCTCAAGATGATTTAATCCTGACACACTGACCCTTTCGAACACATACATGAGGTCTTTATGAAGTGTTTGGCTTTGGTGGAAACTGGTGAGAAACAAATTCTTCCGTCACCTTCAAGGAAGTTTCATGCGGACTCTCTCGTGCACGAATTCTGCCCAGTTCTGACTGGGAACTGGTCACCAGGGCACTGGTGCAATGCTCTGTGGCTCCCAGTCCTAAGGTTAGCACTGACACAAGTCTCCACAGCAAGGTAGCCACAGACCATAAGGACAACTGTCACAGTGAAGTTCAGCTCCATTAAATCCAATTGCCCAATGGGATATGCCCTAATCTAGCATGGAACAGAGCCTCTGAATGGTGCACAAGCAGCAGCAGCAAGGGAACCTGGCACAGAGTCCCAAGAAGTGAAGAGCCCAGCACCAGCAGAGTGCCTGTGTGTCCCCGTGCTCGTCCAGCGGCACAGTTGGTAGGTAGGGAGGCAGATGGAGTAATCCCTCAGGTATCCTACAGCTCCTGCTCCTACCTGCACTGGCTGCCTGGGAGCTCCCGGCCCAGCAGCCAGATTTGCTGACTTCATTGCAGGCTTCATTAACTCGGAGACAAAACCCTCTCTCTATTAGAAATGCCCCGCTCGCTGCTGGTCGAGCAGCCACTAACAGTGCCCGCTCCCGCTCCGGACAGGATGCCAGCTCAGACACAGCTTACTTGCAGCCCAGTTACTTAGTTACTATGCTAATTAAGCACCTAAGTAGGTAGTGCATTAACATGTCAGGATTTCAAAAGTTAATATGAGCTCACTGGGCATTTCCACTTCCGAGTCACAGCAACCAGCACAGGAGTAATTAAACCAGCTATAAATGCCTCCAAAATGAAAGGCTCACGTAAGACGGACTGTTCATCTGGTGTAAGATCAGAGTCCAACACTGTCTGGATTTTAAGGGCAAAAGCAAACAACATCTCTGCCTCAGAACATTTTAACACAATAAAGGCAAATGCACAGTCAGAGAGAGTTAAGCCTGCAAAATTACCCCCAATGTACTTAAGACAACACAAACACGGGGAACATGCAGCAGTCCTGAAGCAAGCTGTAACGGGGTGAAACAGACACCTGAGAGCATGCCAAGGCAGGTTAGTGTTGCCAATTAGAGCATGCTGAACTTGCAGTCACTAGTACCTGCTCGCTGCCCTGCAGACACACTGCTGGCAGCAGGCTGTTAACATTTAACCAGGGCCCTGGGGCCGCTGCGGTATCCTGGAGAGGCTGTGGAAACCTACACAAGCTCCCTGGCTTTAGGCCGCACCTGTGGGTTCAACACACACAACCATGGCACTCTTGGAAGGTGACACAAGCAACTTCCTACAGGATCTGTCCAGCCAGGAGCTAGGCCTGGACTGCAACAGCTAGGCTAGTCTACTGATCCTGGCAATGACAGTAAGAATTAAGGACAAATATTTTTTATTCTCAAATTAGCCATTTTCCCGGTTTCCCTGACTATGTAAATTTTATCTTTTCACCTTTCTGACTGCACCAGAGAGAACAGGACCCCCAAAGGCAGGTGAAGCTTTTGATATTTTTAGGTTTGAGAGAGAGCCAGCTTCCAAAATAAAGTGCATGTCAGGATCAGGTCCTTCAGACTTACAGCTTAATCCTTCCAGTAACAAGCTCTCAGCTGCTTAAAACAGGTGTCCGTGTTGTAATATTTTCTCTTGTGGAGAAGGAGGTTATGTATGAAAATGTAAGAGCTACCATGCTGTCTCAGAACAAACCTAACCTCCTATCCCAACAGCCCGTCCCCCAGGAGTAGTGGAGAGCAGATCTCTGAGAAGGAGCAGAAGAACTGGGTGAGCACACACGATACCTCCTGGCAGTCTCCCAGCAGCCAACCATTTGAGGATCAGAGACTTCCTGTGCCAGACTCCTTTTTATCTATTTAGTCACCCTCAATTAATTTCTCTTTCATGAACCTGTCCAGTTGACCTTTGTACCCATAAAGCACACTATCTGGTTGCTCTAAGTGGATAGACAGGTATCCATGGTATGCAAGGCAGCAGCATCTTACTGCTACTGAAGGGAGGAAACTACAAACCAAGAGCTTTTGCAGGACTGCCTGCTTAACACAGCTCGTGATTTCCCCAGTGCTGCCGCTCACCACGCAGGCTACGTGATGGAATCAGTGAGGTAGGATAAAGCTGGACATCTGAATGCTACCAAGTTTGTAGGAACACAACAATTAGAAGCCTGAAAACAATTCAAGATTCAAGGGGGTTTTCTGATGGCTGAACTGAGCTTCTGAAGCATCTTAAAGCAAGCAAGAGTTTGCAGGAGCATCCCTATTTAAAGTGCTATAAAGGTGACTCTGCAAGATGCATCAGAGGATATCACAAAGAAATTCATTTCCTTAGCTCCAAATCCATGAAGGAGAAACCAGTGACTGAAATCATCAACTAGCAATCTTTAATTAGTGCCTCACTAAAAGCTTGTTGTGGTGACACATTAAATGAAGACAGGGAAAGAAATAAAGCAGCACAGAAACACTTCAGACACGCTACCGTGACTTTGAAGCCAAAGTTCCTTCGATTCTCATCACAGCAAGAAAGATCTCATAAGACTGAAAATAAACCCACCAGAACCATCAAAGCAAAAGTTACTATCTCCTGGCACTACTGAAAGATTCACCCATAACCCTCCTCACTGGTATGCCAGCAAGTACCGCAGTACTTAAGTCCTACTTGAGCATTGAAAACAGCTTTTAAGTGGCATTGGAGTGAAGCAAAGCAACTGTGCAGACCCTTGGACAGGAGGGAGTTTTGCCATCTGTGCTCAGCATCTGCATCTGCTCAATGGATCAGCTTCTGTTACTGTGTGCAGCAGCTGAGCAAACCACCTCTCCCTCTGGAGCCTTTTTCCATGGTGAAACTGAGGCATACACATCACCCAAGCTAGTCCTCTGATCACAAAGGATCGCTATCCCTGTTATACAGTTTTAAGATTAACCCGAGAAGAAGGTGGAACTTGAAGACCCTTTTAAAAAAAACTTGGAAGACCTCTGAAGGGAAGCCCCCAGGAGGACAGATTCTTGAAGACCTCTATTTTATTTACTCTGCATTGAGCAACTTTGACTGTGGACCAGAAATGGATAAATCGGGTCCCAGAACAACTACATTATTAAATAAAAACACATCACAGACACTTAACAAGAGTCTCATGAGAATAAAACCATGGAAAAATCACCTAGCATCTTCAGTCTCTTGCCTGGAACACAGGCAGAGAATGCTTTTGCTGCCTGCAAAAGGACAGAGAGGGAAAGGTCACCATCTCACCCTTGCTCTGCACCAGTGCACACACTTCATTCTCGGTAGGGGTGCTCATGCTGTCTCCCTGATTTACACTCTCCAGAGACTCCTGGAAGGAGTGGAGTCTCTGGAATCCTGTGTGAGCCAGCCCAAGCACTGTAAGGATTCCTACGGCATGTAATCCAGGAATACTATCCCTACCATGCCTCCAAAAGCCATGGACAAGCCTTCTACATGCAGATATTCACACTCTCTAAAAATAGAAATCCTTATGTCTGCAAGCACATCTCACCACCACATATTACTTTCTATCACTGGAAGTGTTGAGGAGCCTGCCAGTTACACAGCACACTATGAATCAAACCTGAAATAGGCAGAGAAGTCAATGGAAAAATGTAAAAAAAAAGGCAAAGTGACATTTTATGTGTCCAGCACTGAGAACTGAGTCTACCTAAATCACAAAAAAGCTCCATGTTCCCTGCTGCTCCCAAGTATAAGCTGTACTCCAAGCAGATCCTGTGCTTTTAGCTGTTACTTCCTTCAGGCAACTCCTGCAGGGAAGTTAATTCTGTTTCCAAGTCACATCTTCAGGGCTCTTTTTGCATGTTTGCTGTCAGGCATCCAGCACATCAAGGCAAACATTTGGAAAAAAGCCTTGGGTGCAAGCCACATTTGTTGCTAAATAAACAAAGCCAGTGCTACAAAAAACCAATCATGCTTCAAGGTATAAAGCAACTGGGTTTTTTGGCCAAAGAAACACCCAGCCCCTCATTGTAGCCCCCCATTTGAGAAGATACCTGGGCAAGTGATACCGCTGCTGCCTGAAGCGCTGATAAAGGCCAAAGGCTGGGAGCAGCCAGGAGAGGAGATAAGGCATTGGACTGACCTAGCAAATCACACCCTTTGTTCAGTGTGTTTCCTGAGGATTTGAAACAGCTCTTCCCATTCTCTCTAAACACAGATAAATAAAGAGTGGTGGCTTTAGAGCTTTTCAAGGGACAAGAGCAGGAGGAAAGACAGGCCTATAGTAATGGGCTTTAACAAGGGTGCTATCAGCTGACATAAGGACCCGTATATTGGCTTATTGAGCAGATTCCTCCCACAAACAGTGACAAGAGCTTGTTCCTTCACACACAACTCCAGTAAAGCTTGAGTACTTCCTCTATGCACGTTCCTGACTAATTAAAACAGAACAAAAACAACCACAACCAAAAAAAGCCAAAACCATCCTGAAAAAGGCCAGCCTACAGCACAGGACTGGGGGGAAGAGATTACTTTTCAGTGCTGTAACGCCCTCATGGGTCTTAGCTGGTCTCAAATATCTGATAAGTATCTGACACCCCATGACAATTTCCAAGTACTGAAATGTCAGTACAACGCTGAAAAAAAGGCAATAATAGCGTTGCAAGGTGCACGGGACACACACTCTGTGCAATTAGAGAAGAGCAAAGAGCTGGCCCAGAGCACAACAACCCTCTCCATGGCATCTGTTCTTACTGGTGCTACACCACCAGGAAAACAGTGGTGCTACCTGAGCATTCTGAAGGAGTGGAAATGGCATAACTGAGCTGCAACATACTCTGAGAAAAATTATTTGCACTTTTTCTTCCAGATACTCCTACATTCTCCATCTAAGCCGAATAGAAGACCCACAAAAAGGTTTGTGGTTAGGGCAAGAGTAAACCCATTATCAAATTTCTCTGAGACTGTCCTGGAAGTTTACATTGAAAGAGGAAATCCACATTTTATGCATCTGATTATGAATACCACACACCTCAAAGTAAACATGGCTAGCCTGATTTGGGACTGAGACAGAAAAGGTTCAATAACTGCAGGAAGAAATGTATTTGACATGGGGAGTATTGTAAATGAACTCTAAATTCTATCAGCTTATTTTCACAGTTCTTACTCACTAGAAACAGCCGTCATCTTTAGTTTGGTTCTTTTAAGTTCAGCACTTGTCTGAATAAATGTTTTGTGCTCAAATATAGCTGTACTGACAAAAATGGGTGCAATATTCCATAATGCTCTACAGATGGATAAGGAATTCTCTCTGTGATGCCTCTGACAGTCCCTCTGTGCAATTCAACAGGTGTATCAAATATTTCTAGTTATCCTCTCACAGTCATAAAAGCAGACAGAAAGAAAATTAAGGGTAAAAATTTAAATACTACAGCTGGAATGCGGAAAGCTGAAGTGATTAATAGATTTTAGACAAAAAATATAAGATGTGTTCTGTAGAAGTGTGGAAGAAATGAAGTCAGCTCTAGGCCAAAAGGTGTGTGTTTCAGGATTTGATGGTTTTTTCCCCCCTCTAGGACTCAAAAAAGACTTCTCACTGTAAAAGAGGTTTCACAACTTTAGGGCAGATCAGGCAAGCAGACAAATACATATATGATGGCCTCCAGAATTCCTGGTAGTTTCAAGGTCTGAAACCAATGAGGATCCCAACAATTATCCTAGAAGATAGGTATTTTCTCCAAACACTTTTGTTGGTTTAAACGAAATCGTTATTTTTGCTAAACTTTGCAATTCAAGTAAACTAAAAACCTCAGAATTATTCTCAGGTCAAACCCATGAGATCCAAAGAAAAGGGGCTAATTTCACATAGTTTTGGTACTGAATCATATGGTAAAGCTGGGCTCACATAGTAGTTTTTAGGACAACATGTTTGCCCAAAACTGGATAAACAAAATCTGTGAGGAGTTCACCCACAAGTACATTTCTAGAGTTCTTTCTTGGCACAGATGGGGACAACTCCCATCAGCCTGAATGGAAAACTCACCTGTTTATGCCAGGACCGACTTTGTTCTCCAGCACCGGCAAACACAAGGCAGAGGACGAGCATCCCCACAGTGAACTGAAATTTCACACCTTTGTCAGGTCACTCTTTTTGACGAGGTGGACAGCAGTGGTCAACCAGGATGTGGGCTGGTGTGCTCTCAGAGATATCCAACATACAACAGACACTGTGCCATATTTAAGCCCAAAAAAAAGCACCCCTTCTGTCCATCTTAAGGACTTGTTTGGAATTATACAGACATATGGTATTTTTAGAGGCTGAAACAAACATACTGACTCACACTCACCACTGCCAATTGAGAATAAGGCACATTTACTGATGTAACCAATGTTCCACTTCAATCTGCTTTCCCATCAAACCTCAACATTTTATTTTAGCTGCAAAAAGGTTTATTAAAACCCTGTAGCCACATGATAATTTTCCCAACTAAGAAGTGCGATGCAAGGCTCAAAAAACCCAAACCTATGCAGCTCCACTCCTGTTAAAAATCACCCTAATTTGCATAGCATTCCACGGAGTTCATATTTTATAGTGCTGTTTAAATGAAAAGAAAAACAGTCGTTCCTCTGATTTTTTTTTTTTTACACACCCGAAATCAAGGAAGCATGGGGTAATATCTCCAACTCTGTCACCAAACCCACTTTGCGGATTCCTTTTGCTGTCCTTAACTGGCAGAAAATAATGATTTGTATTTGTCCTACAACAGCACCTTTGCCCTCTTCCCCACAAGCTCAGGTTTTCTGTTACATGAGTTAGACACAGCTGAAAAGCACATAGATGCTTACCCACCCATTTCAGCAAGAGCTGGAAGTTTAAATCCTAGAACCTGAGCTGCATGGGGAGTTTAAAACTTGTTAGATGAAAGGTGATGAATATGCTGTATTTATCAGTCGGTTGCAAAGACACCTCTTAGACATGAGGCAAGAATATCTTTGCAAGAAGATACCCAAAATAGGGTATTTTAGTTTTCTCTGTGTTCTGCTCCCAGAGAAGCAGCTGAGTGAATGACACACCGCTTTTCTCCTAGATGACAGCAAACAAAAAGCACAGGAAAAATTTATACTGTAGTGAATCACATGCATATTTTGACTGGTGGAAGCTCTGCCAGAGAACGGAAAGAAAGATTAATTTAGTTGGTTTATCCCTTCCTTCGACTTCCACGCGGACTAAAACAGTGCCTTCTCACAAAGGCTGCCCACACCCTGGCGTGGCTCCAGGCAGGCACTGGTGTGTGCCGGCTGTGCATCAGACAGCACTTTGTCCTGGCCAGGATGTGGTCTGCCTTTGTAACGAGGCCTCTGCAAACGGGCGCCCATCGGCCCCTGCAGCCGGCTCTGGCAAACACCACTTGTCCCTTCACTAGACATAAATGAACTGTAACTACCTCAAAGGAGAACAAACAATATAAGAAAAGAAGGGGAAACATCCAGATTTAACCAGATTAACGATAACAGCTCTCCCAAGGGAAGGCTCCCTGAAGAGGAGAATTCAGGGAGTTATTAGCAGCCATTAACCACATTTCTGGTTTGTGATGTGCCATGCAGTGAAAAATACAAATCTGTGACTTCCCCTGTAGAAGAATTTGGGAGGATTATTAGCCTCACAGAAGACAGATTAGTCACAGCATAAACTGCTGCCCTAAACGTTTCATATTTGTTTTGCAACCCCAGCATCCTGCTAAAAATAGAAGTGACAGGAAAAAATACCTATGCTGGGCTTCAAAGCAAATGCACAGCACCACCACAACCATCACCATTCCTCTGTTGCACTAAATACTTGTTATTCATCTTGAGCCCTTACTTTTGTCATTTCTCTTAAGCCTGGAACACATGGACTTCAGAAAAACTGTTTCTTATCAGAAATTGCTATCGCAATGTTTGTATTAAGAGAAGGAGAACAATGAACAGCAAGGAACTCAGAGTTTTTCCTCAAACTTTCTTACCTTAGTCCTGCCAGAGTGTTGTTAATGCACGATCTTGGGAAGAAAGATCAACAGAATTTCAACTGTGCCTCATTTTCAGGGATGCAGGAGTCCATTTCTGAAAGCAGAGAGATTAGGGTGACTGAAATCTGAAGTACTGATACTGTGCTGGAAGAATGGGTGCTGCCAGCAAGCTCTTAACTCATCAGCAGATGCAGGTCTTGTCAGCCGTATTTAAACTTGGTCACAGAATCAAAAATCCCATGAAAACAGCAAGAAACAAGGAGCAGCCAGACTGGTCTCTCTCATGGCTAACACAATATAACCACCCCTTATCCGTCTACAGACTCCATCATTTTGACTAGAGAAAACACAGTTTCAAGGGACTTTTGGACCCAGATATATCACGTTTGGATAGTGGCACACTTGCACCAAATTAAAGCAAAGATGTGTCTAAGCAGGTACAGCTGACACAGAAATAAAACTCCTCTGAGAACCCTGAGCTGTCCAGCAACTTAAATATTGGCACCCAAGTGTTAAAGGCCACAGCTCCTCCACTTTCTTCACAGGTCTCAGGCTCAGGACAAACTGTGCAGATAATAAAAAGTAGAATAGTTAAGTATGTTGGACCCAGCATATTTGCAGCATCCTCAGGCAAACAGACTCCTGTTCCATCCTGACCTCATCACAGAAGATGTTCGAGACCACTTCAACTAAGCCTCTTCACCAAACTTCAAATCAGCAGGGTGATACAGCCACCTCTCATGTGCCAAGCAATAAAACAGAAATTAACACACTTTGGGCTATTCCAGGAAAAAAAAAAACCCTACTGTTTCCAACTCTTTTTACTCCAGAAGCTTCTTACAGAATACCATCAGTAAGAGCTCCCACCATTAAGCAGAGATCAGCTAGCAAACCCTGTGCCAGTAAGTTAATCAAATTTGAACCTGTGGTCAACTATTCCTTCTTTGGGAAAACTGAGGACCCTTCATCTTCCATAATTTTTTAAATGGACATTCCCCAGCTGCTAGGCAGAGACAGACTGTAAACTGCATCCCAACTACACTGACAACATCCATCAGCAGGTGCTTGGCACAAAGCAGCTCCCTGCTTCTGGTTTGGGGAAGAGCTTCTCCTACCAGGAAGGAGGTCTACGGCCCAGCAGTGGGAGGCCCTTCCCTTCAGATTGCTCAGTACAGAAGGGGCTCAGCAGTGCTCCTGGTCCTCACTTACCACTCAGTCAATGATTTGGGGTGTCTTTATGTATTAAACCCCCATTGCTTGCACTGCTGTTGCAGCTGAGGGTCAAGTCAGGAGTGGATCCAGCAGAGGCTAACGTTCTTCCAAGGCACTCTGAATTGGTGCACTAAGAACTGTTGTGACAGAACATCCAGCCAAGCCTCTTTTTCTTTTTAATCCCAGTTATATCAGTGCTGGGGTCATACGATATACTAGAACAACCTTCCAAAAAAAAATTATCTTTGGGTTTATAAATCTTACTTACGCACTTACAAATCACCTGCGCCTGTCTACAAAGATTCCAGTTTGGCAATAACACTTGTCTGTGTTATTGCACAGTCTCCAGCAACTTCTTGCTTCTCATTCTCTTTCAAATGTTTTTGTCTCCCTGGAGCACCACCCCCTTCCCCAGCCAGTTCCACTCTGCTCCTAATGGAGATAGGGTTAAATTTACAAAGTGTTTTTATCCTAATTACAAGCCTTTCAGCTAGTACCTTGGTCTCAGCCTCAGCAGGAAATGATATGCAAAATATACTTTCATGCATCTGACAGTCCCCAAAACTACCGGTCATATAAATTCTGCCAATTTACTCTAATTAAAGCTAAGCACTGTCGTGTGTGCTTAAACGGTCAATCTGTCTTGAAGTAATTACACCTGAAGGCAGGAATACATCAGTTTCCTTCTCCAGGAATTAAACTCAGATGGGGCAGCTGAGAAACAGCCAAGGGACATTTGCTAATGATTAAATCCAAATCACATCTCCTTTCAGTGCTCTTACCAAGTACAAGCTGCTGCATGGATGCTGATGGATTTGTGGAGGAAGGAAGCAGATGGTACAAGGCACTTGTCAACACGGCACTGCCTACACAAGACTCTCTCTCACACCCGGTGCTGCAGAGGCTCGTGCTCTGAAGCAGTGCATTGGGGAGGCAAAATGAGACTCTCTGGGAGAATGTAAAATATATAGAATGCTTGCAACCAGGAGAGCCAGCAGGCAGAGCTCCTGGTGTGCTGGAGAACTCCCGCCTTCCACACTTCCAAGCTGAAGATGTCTCTCATCTCTCGATGGTCCTTTAGAGAAGACCAAAGACGACTTCTAGAAATAGCAACAACATTGACTCAGTTAGGAAAAGATGAAGAGGCTGCATTGCTCCATCCAAATCCTCCTTCCTGCTCTCGTGTACAGAGCAAGGAGCACAGAAGGCAGAGAAGGAAAGACAAAAAAAGAAATCATTAACCACTAACCACACTTACACAACCATATTTTGCCGTGCCACTCAACAGCAGCACGTAACTCCAAATTCCCATAACTCCTGACACAGTGCTCAAAGACTGTTAGTCAGAAGGATGCTTACTTTGGCCCCCTAGGAGCTGACAAATTCCGCTTTATCTCCCTGGGATCTGACGAGCCCATCCTGTCACACGGGAAGACGATTATGAATGACAATGCAATGAGTAACTTCTTAAACAGGCAAAAAAAAATCTGACTTGAATATTCTGCTTAGATTCTCATCCTTTGCTGGTTCACTGACATGTGCTAAATTTCCCAAAAGGAGAAGGACATACTGTTAGAAGACAAGTCCACTTCAGCAGGAACCAAATTTACTACCATTCAAGAGGTAATGTCATCAACTTACAAAAGCTTATATAGATGCATCACTAAAAGATTAACCTAAACCCATGTTCAGCCCCCAAAAATATAGTTTGAAAGATGCGATAAAATATGAAAGGACAAGCCAAGGACCTGTACAGCTCTTATTCCTGAGCTATCCATGATTTGTCCACCCTCAAAACAAACCAAAAAAAGCAGCTTTTTCTCAAGTTCATACTTGCACCCCTTTTACAAGAAGTGAAACTATGTCCCCTCCCATTATCCCGTTAATCATCTTCCTTATTTAAACACAAACATGGTCTTATTTGGGTTAGATTAAAATATTCTGAAGGATACCTATTTAGGAGTCAGAATTCTTTGTTCCATCATTACAATACAATCCAGCCATACTCCCCAGAACAGGCCAGTTCTGTCTACCCTCTGAACCAGGACCTTTAAAAAATGCCAGAAACAGATCTCTTCTGGTGTACGTAAAACAATCCACTGGTACTTACCTAGAAATATTTTGGGTTTTCAAAATGGAAGCATAAACATGGAAGAAATCACTCTGTGACTGAATGTTACAGCTTGTGTTTTGTTAAAATATTCCAGAAGATTAACCTTCTAAAGCACTTGAGGGTGAATGCGGGGCTTTAAAAAGCTGCTTTGGTATTAAAAAGTGTGCAGTATTGGGCACAGGAGAGAAGGGAAAAGACAAAAACAAAGAACACAGTTTTCCATTATCAGAACAAGGCAAAGCAGGATCAGCTGCTTTTTGAAGATAATTTGTTGTTGTGAGAGACCTCACAGAGTCCCCAAGGCTGCATTTTCCATTTCAGTCTCACCGTGGAGTGTTGGTTGCAGCAGGACTGTTAATCACTGCTAATTGTGAGGCCAGCACTGGGGCAGGAACAACTGTCCCCAGTGAAGCCAGCTGAACCAGTAACTTCATTTTAGCTTTCTTAAGGGTTTTGGATGTTAGCGAATTCAGGTCACTAACAGGAGTGGGTAGGCATGTGCCTGCCCTAGCAGTGAAGGATGTTAGGACAGTAAACCTATTTTCTTATTTTAGCCCAGCTAACAACAGACTAAAACTAACTTTTACCATTAAACCTTATCAGAAATTCCTAATCCAAGTGTAAGGCTTCTCAGCCACAGCTGTCTTGCCCTTTAAAAAAAGGAAAGGAAGAAAAGCCAAGTAAATATTCTCTATGGAGACATTTAAGATTCCCTTCCTTCCCCCCAGCAGCAGTAATGTATGTATCTTCATCTTTTGGACTTTTTCCAAAGTGCTTAACTTTGGAATTTACATATTATGCTTGCCACAGCAAGTGTCTCTTTAGACTAACGCTCCTCTCCCATACAGGTCTAAACTCTGTCACTCCTTTTCCCCAGAGCTTGCAGTAATGAGTGGACAGCTTCTCTGCAGCAATTGTGGTCTGTCAGAAAAAACAAAGCAGAGGAAGTATGTATCATTTGGCTGTCTCCTTAATTTTAGTGTAACAACTCCATTTTTAGGTACAGAGAATCCATAATAGAATGGGCATATCCGAGTTTAGCACACAAAGCTCTAAATAAGACTGCTGCTTTACAAAACCACAGCACAGAATGGCAATTGTTTCTAGCGTGGTAACCGCAGTGATTGAGAGATGCCCAAAGTAACTTGTTTTTTAAAGGGGAAACTTCAGTGTGTGGTGGCAAGCTCTGAAACCACCGATATAAATGGATTAGGCCGTGAGCACAGCAAACAATAGTCCCATTACTTTGGCTTAGGTCTGTTTTCACAGAGCTAGAGAGTACTTAAAAAAAAATCTCCTCGGTCTTTCCAATATCACTGGAGGGCTGGGCTGGGACAGAGACACTTTCTGCAGGCGCACACCAGGATGTGCTAATATTATCAAGCCTTTTGCTTTGTCGTCATGCTAGTCTTACTTAGCTTCTAATGCTCCATGAATGCATGACTGCTGTTTCCAGTCCACATAACAGCTATATTACTGGAGGTTCCAGCCTGTTGTTTTTCTTCGAAGCTAGGCTTCAGCCTTGGTTAATGTTTGCCCAGAAATATGTAATTGCGGACTTCCTCCTCATAAACCGTTCCAGAGCACAGGCTGCCATCCTTCCATGTTATTATTATCTGTGTGCCTGCAGGCTAGAGCAGGGTGTGCTCTCACATTCGAGAGGAGAGATAACCCTTTCCTTGCAGGAAAGGCACTCAGTGCCTTGGATTGAGGCAGCTGCTACTAAAAGAGGCGACCTGAAAGCTTTACTGCCGTTATTTCCTGCCCTCAGATTATAGAATAAAAATACTTTTAGCACAGGCCTCATGGGTCACAAATAAGTGTAAGGGAAGCTGAGTAAATAATCATAGAATCATAGAATAGTCTGGGTTGGAAGGGGCCTTAAAGATCATTTAGTTCCAACCCCTCTGCCATGGGCAGGGACACCTTCACTATACCAGGCTGCTCAGAGCCCCATCCAACCCGGCCTTGGACACTGCCAGGGATGGGGGATCCACAGCTTCTCTGGGAAACCTGTGCCAGGGCCTCACCATCCTCACTGTAAATTGACCTTTTAAGCCATTTAGTTCATAACCACTGCATATACTTATTTGTGCTCCTTAGTTTTTTATTTCTGATTGTCCACACATTAAAAGAAATCCAGGTTTTTAAAAAAACAAGTTTATTTTCTATGTTTTTCCCATACAACTAAGTACTGTCATCTACAGAAGGAAATAAGAAATCTGGAGTAATTTTTGTACAAACTCAGATTTTCAGATGGCAAGATATTAATTCAGCATAAGAAACATTTTCTGGAGAAACAATCAGCAAACAAAACACACTTATTTTAATTTTGGGCACAGTACTAGAAATGTGGTATCAGCCATCACAGCAAAGCCTCAGGCATTAGCAGAAGGTAGGTAATGTTCAGGATTTACAGTGGTAAACATGCCCCAGTAAAGAAAGCCTGCCTGATTTTGAGCTACTGAAATAGATTTAAGAATCTCTCCTCTCCTAAGAATTGCCCACATCTTCCATGCATGAAGAATTCAGGGCATTCATTCTTCCATGAAGAATACAGGGCATAATCTTTGCAATATTATGTTGAATGACCAGAAGGTTTGTAATGAAACAAACTCAAGAAACATGAGACTTTAAACAGATGAAATCTCTTCAGATACTTTGTAGGCAACAGGTCTTCTAAGGTCTTGCCCAGATCCCTGCTGGAGATAGCCTGGCGTGCTTTCCAGTCTTGACATTCCCTCTTTGCCCTCAAACCATCCAGATCTGGGACCTGTCAGAGTGTGTTAAAGCTCACATCCGGTCTATTCACCTGGATTGCATTTAAGGAGAAACAAAGGTAAAGTGGAAGCCAATTTGAGCCCAGAATCTTACTCTTCATATAGACTCAGGGTATGCCTGGCACATGCACCAAGTCCAGGGAAGACCTGGGTCAAGACCAATTGGAAGACCTCCTGGGTCAAGTAATCAGGCATAGTCCAAGGGGTTCACTGTCCTTGAATAGACAGATCACAGGAAACAGGGTGGATCAGGCAGAACCTGCACACTAAACTAAACAAACCCATGTCCAGCTCCTCTGCTTGGAGAGATTAGTGAATATCTGGAGTGCAACGAACTAAAGCAGTACCTCAGGTGGAGGAGTAGTACAGTGAAAAGCCTTCACTTCCTCCCAGATTTAAATTCTTTGACAAGAGCAACAGCTGGAAAAAGTTTAGCCCTCATTTAAACCAAAAGGTATCTTTATTTCTGACAACTGCTGGGTTTGAAACATGATGTTTTTAGTAGCTTTCAGATGCCTCTTCTTCCTGAGCTCACTACAAACTGCGTGAAGTTTAGAGAAGGGCTGTGTTCCACATAAAAGTGAGATACAGCAGAAAGATATTTTAAAACAGAACAGAAAAGTAGTGACAGCTTAGAGAACAGACTTACAGCTACTAGGTTATTTTTGGAAGGAAAGGGCTAAGCAAATCTCAGGATAACCAGTCAGAGCTCCAGAGACATTGAGGACAGACTCTCACAGAGAAATTACTGAAAGGCCAAGAGTTTACTCCCAAGCCAATTGCAATTTTCCGCGCAAGAGAAGTCACCTAGTCAGGCTGAAAGCACACATAAAATGGAAATTGTCTTCTGAATGAGCAGTAGGTTTCCATGACTGACAAGCCCATTGTCAGCTCAGACTAACCCATATGACAGTCATCCACATGTTGTTACAGCCTGCCCTAAGACAGCCCCCTACAAAAAGGAGTACTTGGTTTAGCAAAATACTCAAAAAGGTCAGTAAGAAGTCATTCAAAACTGGAAGATGAGCTACAGGATTGGGCCCTGGCAATCACAATATGAAAAAAGCAACTGGAGTGGGATAATTTTCGAGCATGAATTCCAACAAAGCCAGCTTGTTGCTAGCAGGTTGTTCAGCTATTAAAGATTTGTCCTTGGATTCCTGTTGAAATCAATCCATAAAAATCATATTAAAGGATTAGGCATCAAGCATTTGTGTGTTGATGTGCATAAGAAATTCTTCACTCACAGACTGCTGACCTTACATTCTTAAGAGGATCCTTTGCCCCATAATAAAGTGTTCACTGTCAACAGTAATTCTTGTGCTTCATGCATCTGTTGACAAAGCCTGAACAGGAAGCTTTTCTGCAGGTAAAAATTTTAAATGCTGTGCTTCCACAGGGCCTTTGTCCAAAGCATGATGTAGGATTTGGACATTTTGGCAGACAGCAAAGTACTGGCCGTGACACTTATGCTACAAGTGAACGGTGAAACAAAGAGATGCTACACATTTACTTCAGAAGTTTGATAGTTCAGGAATTAAACAGCTCTCCTTGCACATCTATCCTTCTGTGACCATCTGTATTCTTCAGGCACAGACACACTTCTAACCACAATTTTGCAGAATAACTCATGAGCATACAAGGGTGCTTATATTATGTCAACAATCCTTGATTGTTGAATTAATAAATTTAGCCTGCACACATTTTTATAAAAATGCACTATTTCAGGTGTGTGCAACACTGATTTCACAACCTACTGAAATCATCCCTGTGCATAATCCATGCACAGCACTGAAGGACCTGAAATTTGGGCTTGTGATACAAACCTCCCAGCTGAGCTTTCACAGCACTGGTGCTATTCTGGTCCGCATTTAAAGCATACCTGTGCACGTTCAAGGTGCACAGTTTAGCCCTTTCTGCCCACCAAAAGGACATGCCCACCATAAGCCACCTGTGTTAGTAGGGAACTCCAGGCAAAGAGATTTAATAGAGGCCCAGGAGAAACACTTTTCTCTCTACAGCTGACTGACCAATTCCCAACAGTGTAAATCCAGGAAGGAACTGGGCACAAAGCTGCCCCACAACTGCCTTGTAGGCTGCAGCTACTTTGCCAGAAGAGGAACAAATCAAATTTGCTCACTGCAGACAGGACAGCACTGTCTGCCTTCTTTCTCTCAAATCATGCAGGAGTACTGGTGGCCTGGCAGGATTGAAATCCCTGCAGAAACACATGGGGCAGCAAGGTCTGCTGTGGTCCCTTGCTCTCTCACTATCTTCCATGGGGACAAGGTGTCCCATGTATTTAATCTTCCCTGACCCTTCTGTCTGCTTAAAAAATAAATCTATGCTCTGATTTCTTATCACTGGCATCTCCAGATGTTTCTTTGCTCAGGAAAGTTGCATCAGTTCAGGCTAAAGCTCTCTGCAGAGGTGCAGCATTTTGCATGCCAAACATTTGCTTTCTGCCTGCACTTAAACTAAATGCACTCAGATACAGAAGTTACATCCATTGAATTGGAACTGGTGTTCGGAAAGGTCAACTTAACACAAATTGCCAGCTAGAAATTCTATCTCCAGCCCTCTGCAGATAATTTCCTAGCCAGACCCTTGTGAAAAAATCCTGCTCAATGGTAACTGAATTTACTGCAAGAAGATGGAAACAACAAATTCAGGAAAACAACAGTGCTTCGTATCTTTGGGTAAAATTGAGTGCTTGTGGCTTCCCCAGCTCCACAGCTTGCCCTGCTATACCTCATCTATCAGTCCCACAAGCATCTTTTACTTTTCATAGAATAGTTTACACTGGAAAGGACTCCTGGGAGGTCATCTAATCCAGCTCCCAGCTCTGAGCAGGTCCAGTTAGATCAGGTTGCTCAGGGACTTGTCCAGGAAACAAGAGATTCAGTATTAAAGCACTGGGAAAACCATGAAACAGTTCAAGGAAATCACATAGAAAAGTAATTAAAGTTAACATATGGAGCCTAAAGAGAGAGGCCCCAATTTTACTCCAGTTCCCAGATCCCACTTCTACCTTAGACCACAGGTGCTGAAACCAAGAGTTTTCTATTCTACACACAGAATTAAAAGATCGAGGGAAGATAACAATCACAACCACCCCTGCATGGCACAGGGTGGTTTCACCAACAACTGCTTTTGCATTTTGGGAAATGCATTTTTAGGATAGCTGTCCTATAAGTAGAGAGATCAGGTCCTAACCTGATGCAAACCAGCTGACACCAACTGGGAAACTGCCTCACAATTTGGTTCTGTTAAGAAAATTCTCAGTAAGAAAATCTTGCACCTTCTATTGAAATGCAAGAGACAAGAAGATTCTACCAGACACCCCCTGGTTCATACTGAATCACTGCTAGCACATACATTGGAGTCTTACTCAAAAACAAAGGGCAGAATACAGGGTAACAAGCGATCAGTCACGTCTGACACGCACACTGTTTCCACAGAATTACTCATCTCTGTGAGGTCTGATACATGTTAAAGGATTTTTCCTAATTCACACACAGATGCCTCGTAAATAAATGGCAGCTATTCATATGACTAAATAGCTACTTCATAGGTATTTTGACAGAAGTGCTCATGGAGTTTCCAATAATGCCATCCTCAAAACATAAACTGCGCACTTCCCCTCCTTTCACTTGTTTTTCAGGAAATCACATTTTCAGACTTCCTGTAGCTGACACAGCCTGGGTAGGTCAGGCTGTGCTGTATCACATCCCACAGCATGTGGCAGAGTGTGAGCTTCCCACGGTGATGCTCCACGATGCAGCAGGTGAGAGAGCCAGACTGGGAAATGCAGAGCAGCTTTGATTTGTTTCAGTTTTTTCATTCCTGGCGTGACCTACAGTTAAACAAACTGGCTGCCAAGGGAAATAGGAAAGGGATGCTCTGAGCTTAACTGTGTGGTTAGCACATTACATCTTTCTAGGAGTTAACCTACAAAGTTAAATCCAAATGATGGATTTGGGCATCTCTCTCTGGTGGCACCATCTGCTTTCACACCCTGACCCAGCTAATCCTAATCCTGCAGGGCTCTAGATTTTCATCAGCAGATAAATTCAAAAAATTATTCCTAGGACACTGCTTTTCTCAGCTCCTTTTTTTTATTTTGATGGCATTTTCAGGCTAATTTTTCTTCTGCCTACTGCACTTGCAACCCTTGCTCCAGAAAACACACTGGCTGTGATCACAGGATAAGATCTAGCCTGAGAAATCTTTCAAAAAGACCTCTTGGCAGCAGTTAGGGAGAGCAGGCATCCCCAGCATAGCCAGCAGCTGTTTTCCTACAGTTTCCAGTATCCCAGAAAACTGGTGATAGGGGAAGAGAAGAAAGATGAGGTGAGAAATTAATATTCCAAATGTTCCATGGAGCAAAGAGCTGGTGTCCCTCTCCAGACAGCTCAGTGTCCTAGACACCAGACCACTATATTATCTCTTTAGCTTCCCTAATGCTTCATTATGAACAGTAAAACAATCTCCAAAAGAACAACTATAAGCCAACCCCACCCCATGTTTCTGATTCTGTAAGCAACCCTGCAATCTGATCTGTTCATCCTTCCTTAACAGCCAAAGCCTCTCCATTACCATGCAAATGTAACTCTAAACAATCCTTCTATTGCAAAAAATTTTAGCAGAACCATACAGCTAATAGATTCATTCCATTATTAGTGACAGCTTGGGATAGTGAACTAATCCATATCCCAGGGTGCTGAGGGGGGAGACAGCAAATCTAATCAAGTCCCTACAGAACTTACACCTAGAATCCTAATTTACAATTAAAAGCTTTGAGAATAGCTTCCTGACAGCCATTTTTCTACCATTCAAGCAATATCAATATATCACATTATGCACATGATCAAATTATGGTCTTACTGCTCTACAGATCTATACGTTCATCAAGGCCATTTTCTCCCTAGAAGGGTGACAAATGAGACAATTCAGAATCCTCTGGCACTTACACTTTGATGTCCACACCCTTGTGTGTTAGATAAATAAAGGGGGTTGTGACAAAGGGATTACAGCCAGATATCATTAAGTTAGCTTCCATTTATCTGCATATTCCATTCCTATTAATTACTCTACTGTAAAAGTCAGCATGCCCAAGGTCAGTGCTGTTCCAATACTCAGATCCGGCACCTGGAATGGATGCTCTCCAGCTGGTCACTAACTGCCCTCCCAACTGGCTAATAACACTACTTATCTGGGCCTTGTCTTCCAACACACTGGGAGAGTTGTTCCATTTCTTTCTGTAGGCCTGTATTTGCCAAAAAGGCACCCATACAAGCGGAAGCTGTCGCTACACCCATGAACTGTACAGCTCTGAAGCGGGCTACGCCCAGCGCTCTGCACTTCTCACCAACATGCACGCTGTGGAACAAACAATCTGCTCCTTCAGTTAGGAGTCCTTTGGTTCAACACACAAAAAAAATGGCATTCCTTGTGAAGCCTAGAGCATAGAGGGCAAAAGCAATGCAAGGAAAGCTGAGCTTTTCATCTGTTTATGTAGCTATCTGCTGCATAAAGCCAGAATGCCCGGCTGGAGCTGGGGAGACACACGACTGTGATACGCAAAGCAATCCACCATCCGGACTAGTTCCGTCCTGCTTGCTTCTACCCAGTTGTGCTCATGGATTCCTGCAAAGGGAAAAACTCAAAGCCCCTCTGTGCAGACACTCAGGCTGGACTTGCACAGCAAGAGAAGAGAGGTAAGTGTTCTCCTCTTTCTCACCTTGCTCCCCCCACCTCCACATATTTCTCCCAAGTAACTGCTGGGATGTAATACAGCAGAGTTTTGTTTAAACCTTTCTAACACCATGACTGTGACTTAGGCAGCAACAGTATTAAGCCTACATGCCTTAGAAGGAGGCAGGACAAATTCTTGCTTAGCCATTTTATTTATTTGAACAGTAGCAGACCTGGAAAAAATTTTAAAAGGTAACATGGGCAGACATTATACACAAAGGCACTTCAAAAAACTCATAGTGCAATATTAAACAAACATGGCAAAGGGCACATTTGCCTTCTTATAAGGATTCTGTCCTGTATCTCTCTGCACCCACATCTCACTGGCCTCAAACTGACCACTACTAGCATAACCATGGGCATTACAGTTTGCCATGCAGGATGTGCTTCAAAATCCCAGAATTAGCTCGAAACGCTGCAGCTCCACTTCTTCCAGCACATGAAATATTAGCAGTCAAGCTGCTCTTAGCACTGAATAAAATGCATAAGGCACTCAGCTTTTGTTAACAATGCTTATTTTGGATGTGCAACTCAAGCAATGGTTTGGATCTAAATTCACAGTAATCCTCAGTACAAAACCCGGCTTAAAAAAAGTTACTGAAGTCCAGATGCTACAATAAAGCCTTAAGGAACAGCCCTGATTAGCTGGTGGGGTGTAAGTGCTCTACCCTTGGAATAGCTTGGCAAGGAATTGTCGGAATTCCTCCCTCCTCCTTCCTGGGGGGAGCGGATGCAGTAACAGCTCCCAAGGGGACGACACTCCCTTCCTTTCGACTGCTCGGCTCCCTGCGGGGAATGGGTCTGGATTTGTTAGGCAGGACTGCGAGGAGAAGGCGGGGGATGTAATCCTCACTCCTCATCGGATATGGACACAATCCGAGCTCAAGTTATTGACTTGTAACCTCACCACAAAAGGAACCATTTGAATTTTTGCTGCACTGTAAAGCTTGTGCAAAGGGCTGTTACTGAATTGTCAGGGCTTTCAGTGCCCTGTGAGGCCAAGACCTGAGAAGAGTCCCAAATACATCCCCACCTTCCACTACAAAATCACTTTCTAAGGGCAGTGCATATCAGCACTTAGGCAAAAACCCACCTATGCAAATAACCCAAAGGGACCATGAAAAATGCCAAAAAACTACCCATTTATGGATTGCAGGGTTTGGGGGGGCTGCAATAATTTTTTGTTGAACGCGTTAGGAACTTCTCCCCTCATTCCCCAGCATGTCACAAACTTTCATCACCCCACCACGGCTGGTATAATCTTTTTCTTTTGGCACCCACTGTTTCAGGTCCTGGAGCCTGAAGTGCGGTTCACCCAAAGCTTTGGCATCACAGCTGTAACTTCAGAAGGGAGATGATGAACTTAAGGCAGGTAACAAGGAGCACTCGTACAGCTTTATCTTGTTCTGACACCGCACAGACAAAGCCTGGCAGCATCGGTCTTCCCAGGCTAATCAGTGCAACCTTTGGCTCAAGTCCACAGGCATTTTGCTCATCCAAGCACCCTCACGGGCTTACTCATTAGGGCCCTTTGATTACAGTGCTGCATTTACCTCCACACCATCTCTCAGAGCACACCGAAGAACCAGGAAAGATGAGGGGAAAAGGCACCGTGGAAAGTAACAAGTAAAGGACAAATTCCGGACAAGAAAAAACTAAATAAATTAGGACATGCCAGCTGGCTAAGAGAGGACAGAATCAACATCTGAAAAATAATGAATGGAATGATGTGGTAAAAAAAAGGAATTATTTACTGTATGTAATAAAGGAAGTCGGGAAGCCTGTTTTAAACTGGCAGCAATTTAGAAACAAAAGGAAATGCTTTTTCATAAAACAATTACAGTGTGGAACTCAGTGCCCACAGGGGCTGGTCGAGGCAAAGCAGCACACAGGTTCAAGTGGAGATCAGAGGAATGAACAATGAATACATCCAGGAGAAGCTATCAAGCACATGTCAGTCTACGAAGCTGCTACACAACTCTTTGTTAGAAGCTGAAAAGATAGAGCAGGGAAAGATAATTTCAAATATATATCTCTTTTCTGAGGCCCTTTCCCCATCCCACTCTCACCAGCCTCTGCTGGAGGCAGGATACTTGGTCGTAATAATCTTTGATCTAATCTAGTGTGACAGTTGCTGTGTTCTCATAAATTTCACTGAGCTTCACAGATCATTGAATCATTTTCCATGTTTATTGTTACAGTGAACAACAGGACACGTTCCTTCCTTCACGACTTCTCGTTTCGCGCAGACAATCTCAAAGGTCGAACCCAACTCCCTCGGTACAATTCACATTCGAGCAAATATTATGGAAACCAAATACAGCCCTTGAATATTATTCTGGTTTCACATATCAACAATGAAGACACAAGGGACTACATAGAAAACTTCCTGTGGGATCTAGTGAGCCCTGCATCTTCCTCAACAGAGTTAGACTGCAGTTCCAGTGTAGTAACCCTTTACAGTTATTCAGTGTAACATCTCTGGTGCTTCTCTTGGCCAAGGAACCACTTAGCAACAAAGTTCACCACAATCCTCCAGGTTTATGAGGAGTTATTCCATTTGAACACAGCATGCTCCGTTTGTTTACCTGCTGTTTGGTCTCATGATGCAACCCGACATTCTTCAATCAGTTCAGAGTGCTTGTAACACAGCCAGAGGCTTTGTCACCCACAGGAGACTGTGGGCTTAACGAACTTATGCAGCCAGACGCCGGTGAGTTATTCTTGTACAAAATTAATTTTAAAATAAATAATAAAAAGAAACCCACATGGACCGGGTTGCAGCCTTCTCCCTTCCACTTCACTCACATCCTTCTGGCTAAAAATCCACAGAGAGGGAGGCCAAGGCCCTGCAGCTGGTTATGGAGGGGGGCTGAGCATCCGGCAAGGGAGCACAGCTGCCAGCCACATGACACACGCCCTGGTACCAGCAACGCACGGCACTCATGGGCGAATCAACTCCCACCACAGAGCATCTTGTGATTATTTGCTACTCTGTGCTTTCTCCCACTGCCCCCCCAGAGGATTTTGGACTAAATATTGGAAAAAAAGGCTCTAATCATGAATAATGCAGTTCCAATTACAGTCCTTGAAATGTTCAGTTGAAAAATATGTTCTGTTTCTTCTACTTGCTGCTTAGGCTGTCCCATGGATGTCACTGTGTGGACACACTGGAGTGGATGTGATCAGCACAAGTATAAAGATCAGAATTAACTCCAAATTCCTCTGCTTTCAAGGAACTGTTTAGTTTAATGATTAAAACCTCATGAGTGCTTGGGTTGTGTGAACACCTGTCAGTGCTCTCTGGAAGAAAAGGTATTTGCTTGCTTATTTATTTGAAAACTCAAGTTACATACTAGTCAAAGGAATTTTATTTGGTTTTTAAAACAGAATTGAGATGACAGTTTCAGCTGAAAAGAGATGCTTCAGTGCAAAGCCAGCACACAGTTTCAACACTCAGCTTTTGCTCCTGTGAGCACTGACTTTGCTGCAGGGGTGCAGTTAGGACTGAACTCTACACCTTTAAATTTCCTGCTGCTCTGCTTTGTGGGTAGCTGTACTAGGACCCCCACACCCCTGCAGACTTAGGAAGTCTGCACACTTAAGCTGTAAAAAAAAGAGAATTAGGATTTTAAGCATTGAAGACTGGCCTCCCAACTTCATCTCTGCCCTTACACAGCCCATTTGCATTACCTTTTGCACAAATGTAGGTTATTCAGTAATTAAAATAGCATTCCCCAAAAGCTCATCAATAGTCACATCCTTTCTACCTAAAGCTCATTTGGACTCTGGATCTAATTTTCAAAAAAGTCAACAGCGTTTTTCAAATGGGCAAGAGAGGTCCATTTCCTCAGCTCTCTCCAACGTTTGCATCCCTGTTTGGAAAATAAATAATTAAGTTGTGACATGGCAGAGAACAAGCCAGGAAAACATGAGCCCAAAAGAGGCAAGTTTTGGAGAGCTGGAAACAAAGGATCACAATAGGAATGCTTATACAATCTTAATTACAGAGGATGCTTCTCCCATAACCACAGTGGCATACACATGGCCTACAACTGCATATGTTGGAGAGAACAGTAGTTATTCCACTGGCTTCTCTCTGTGCTTACCTCCCTCTCACCACAGTTAACAGGGCAAAGGAAATTCATTTACACGCCCTTCCCCCAGAATGGAAAGGTTAACCATAATTCTGAGGGGAGATGAAAGCGTTATCACTACTCCAGAAGGATATCAATCTAAATAACCCTCACACTCAGTAAATCAATAGGATTCTTCTGGTTGCATCAGACCAGCCACACAGTGTTTGCATAGGGAAACAATCAATATGAATGTCATCCAAATACGGAACTGACAACAGCAGGGAATGTGAGCTAAGGGAGGAGATGGGGGGAGGGAAAGGGGCTGCGCAAGAGGAGAAAAGGAAAGCATCGAAGGTGTTGGAGTCAGGAAAACCCTTCCGAGTTTTAGTGCCTCAGCAACCTCCATTCATATCTTGAGAAATGTCAGAAATCAGGAAATATTACTTCGGGTTGCATGCTTCTGTCCCGGCCTATCAAACACACGGAGTAGTAACAGCAAATTACTGGAAACTGCACTTTGAACTTAGCCACTGGCAAGGATCCCAGTCAAACAGAAATGTAAAAGTTCCTTTCCTCCGTGGGGCCTCTTGTGTGGGGGTGTCCCCATAGACGTTCAATAGCTGGTTGCAACAGGTTGGAATGAGGCCCTGAGCCAGAAAAACAAGCCCTGACCAGTATTATTTCCTACTGCCTACGTTGTTTATTAAAAGATATTTTGACGCATCACTCCCAGCTTTGTTGGGCTGCATTAGAGGCTCGAGGCCCATCGAGGAAAAACTGGCACCACTTTCACCAAGTGTTTACTCCTCCTTTTCTTCCAGCATTCTGCCTCATGTTTCCCTTTGTGCACGGCTATAGGTGCAGCACAAAGATATATTTAAAGAAGAATTGGAAACAGTCAGACTGGTTGCTAAGCAAAGGCTCTGTATTTCCTGCAAATACAGAAGTAATTAGATTCTAAACCCCATCAATATTTCTAGCATAGACAGAAGAAACAACATTTTTCTACACACCAGACTTTTATAACACGGTTTAAAAAAAAAAAAAAAAATCCAACCACAGAGTGTTCAGGAACAGTAACTTAATGTTATTAACAACCCAGGGAGTGCCCAGTGAGTGCAGAAAGGCATTGTAGCCTTCCCCCTTCCGGAGGTGAAATGATCAAAAGATTGGCCTCTTTACAGTCTGTTATATTTCTGTCTAAGAAAACCCAATTTGCACAAGCAAATAAACTAGCTCATTATAAAACTGAGGGGTCAGCCCGAGTCAGATAAACTCCGAAGTCAGACAGCTGAAGAAACAAACTTTTATTTAAGCCACAGCACAGGTGATCCTAAGAGGAAACAGTAAATCCCCATAGAGCCACAACTTCCACATTGGGCAACAGAGAGCACGAGGAACGGAGGTGCAGGGAGTGCAATTTTCTAATGCCACACGGCTCAGCACACATTTAATCAGAAACAACAGATCCCAGCCTTGCGTTCAAAGGGGGGGAAAGCAAACAGAAAAATCAAACCCTGTCGTCAGAATGCAGCGAGTCAGACATTATTGGAATCACAAGGACTAATCAGTTTCCTGCCTTTTTTTTTTGTTTTTAAGAGACCAAAATTTCTTCTTATTCTCTCCCATCCAGGGAAGAAAAAAACAACCTCCTCCCCCAAAAAAATCCCAACCAACCCTGTTCTTCTTTTGAAGATTGCCTAGTTACCAATACACCATCAAGCACAGGTTCCATTTTTCCCTTCCTGATGAAAAGAATAAAGCCTGACAGCATCAGGAGTAGTCAAGAGGAATGACTTAAAAAAAAAAAAAACAAACCAAAAAAAGGCAGAATGCCTTACCAGGCATCTTGAAAATATTTTTTTTTTTGCTCTGTAAGTTTAAATATAACCTTCCTGGTGGCAAATCAATAACATTTTGTCCACTTTAAAGCTTGATAGGCATTTCATTTTCAAAAAGAAACAAACTTTTATAAGAAAATAATACACTGACCCTCACAGGTGTTTCTAAGAGATTCCAGATCAATAAATCCTGATTCCAATGAGACCTGCGAAGGCACATGTCCAGACCTTAGGGAAATAAAGAGTGTTTATGACAGCTTCAGCCCGTTATTTTACGTCCTAAGGACAGTTCGGTTCATGCTGTACTCTATGCCACTTTCTTGTTACCTTGTTGGTTTCTTCCCCCCACTAAGTAGAGTTACAATGCAGGTTGCTAAGAGAGATTTATCCCATTGCACTGTATTCTATGGAAGCATAATAATAATAGTTTAGCTTAGAAATTGCCGCAACTTCCATGGGAGAAAGTACTTTAATGTGTTATTACCACGTAGTCTAATTTTGGTCTGAAAATACATCTCTTTCTTCTGCACTTGCAAACTCAACACTTGGAAAAAATGTAACACTTGAACTACCACAGGTGTTTCTGTAGGAAAAAAAATATTAGATACCCCGTCTATGACACTTAATGTTATTATTCCATGACACCTGCTCCAAGAAACAATGTCACATATCAAAATAAAAGTAAATATTTTGTAATGCCTGTACAATAGAGAACAGACGCATTTAGACATTTCATAAATAGACAGACAGAAAGATAAATAAATAAATATGTTGAGGCATTTGCTGGTCTTGCTGAATGCAAGAGACGTGCCACAGCTGGCAGGAACATGCCTTGTCTCAGGTGTAAGCCGTGTTTTCCCAATTTTCTGCATCCACTTGCTTCAGTGGAGCAAGATTTTGTAACTGTAATCCAGAATCTTTGATACAGTATGCCATTATGACACGCAATAGGCTTTTAATTTCCCCAAATGCTTTCTCATGCATAAAGCTTTGCTAGTAATTTTCACATTACATACCAGCAAATTGCATTTCATGCTGTATTCTGCAGAAGGGCTCTAAGTAGTTAATGCCAGTTTGAGGTGTGCTTGGTTTTAAACCATACTACTGGCCTGCGTTAAATGATGTGGATTTACTGACAATAAACAGAAAGCAAAAACTGAACACTGAGCTATTCCTACAGTGTAGAATGATGTATCCACCCACTAATCAGACCTGGAGGTGCAGGTGAGCAGGTAAAGTAGAAGGAGCAGACAGGAATTTGGTGAAGCACAGTTTTACTAAAATAACTTTTAAAGTGTGACCCACCTTCTGCACTGCCTGGACTTCCTGAAGTGCTATATTTATCCCGGAGAGTAACATTAGATGTCACCACAAATTCCACTGCTTAGCTCATTGCAACACACAGTAGTTGAGAAGTCACAGCTGACACGTTGTCAAATGAGAAAACCCACTGAAATCAGGAGCAAGAATTGTTCTAGAGAATGAAGGAAGAAATAAATTACCGCAAAAAAAAGCAAGGGTTAGGGCACTATCAGAAATTGTGTTACTAAACATTTTTCGTTATTAATAATACCATGGTACTGATTTAGCCTTTTCATCATGGAGATTATACTGTGTGCATCATGCAAGGACATACTGGTTTTGAGGCGTTTTCCTCACTTTTCCCCCTTCAAAAAACCCAAAAGCTCATGCTGAGATTAAAAGGACAAAGCCGAGTGGGTAAGCAATATTAAATCAAGGGCTTGATAGAAGTTGCTCTGTCTTGATCTTGTTTTATTCTCCCTGCTGCCAGGCTCAGATTTGGGAGGACTCATTTGTTAATCCCACCCTAGCTTTCCCCTTTTTAAATTTATAGCACTGTTCTTTTCTAATGTTGTATTTTAGAAGATTGGCCAGATTAATGCTCCCTGTCCACCCCAACATTTTCGTTCCTACCATCAAAATTAGGTCTGACCCCATGTAAAAACATTCCTATTGCATGGGTAATTCTTTTTTTTTTTTTCTTTAGTTCTGTTTAAGCACTAGGTATGTATCTCACTTGTTCCCTAATTTCCTGGATATGATATATATTTCCTCACTGAAGTCACATGACAACACAGGCCTACACTACAGCTAGGGCAGCTTTGCTCTATCCTGTCAGAGGCATCAGGTTACTAGGAATGTCAACGGACTTCTAAAGAGAAATGGGTTAGGGGAGAAAGACAAATATATTTAGTAAGATTTTTCCAGAAAACACATGTTGCCCTGCAGCAAACGATTTAGTATGCAGCTGATTGTGTCTGTATAGAAAATAAAAGAAAAAAAAAGGGGGGAATGGTGTTTTTGTCTGAAAATCTCCATTCCTTGAACACAATCTAGAGCAGTAGAGTTGAAAGTCTCCTCAAAGCAAACATGGAAGAGCCATCCTAAATGCCGGAAAACTACATGTTAACAGTATGGAGCATGCCACACAACTTTCCAATTATTTCACTTTTCATGCGAGGGCAAGGGATCAAATTCTGTTCTTAGTGGCACTGGAAAGCAGATAATGGGCCCCTAGAACTGGCTAGGGCTAATCTCAGACCTGAAGGGGAACAGGAGAGGCTGATTCACTTCCAGAAGGAAACATTCTCTTCTCCAGCAGCTGAGCAGGCCCTGTATGCTATCCAACATGCCAGCAGGAATGGAAGGAGAATACTGTCAAAAGGAAAATTAACTGGGGAGGGGGGGTGGGGATGGAGAATGTATAAAAATCACAGCTGATACCATTTCTCCCATACACTAATACCTTGAGGAGTTCAAAGGTTTTCCATGCCTATGGCATTTGGCAATTATAATCGCACAGTAAAATACCTAAGGTTAATGAGTAACCTCTAAAGGAAGTTACTTCACATAATGACAGCAATTTCTCTGAACTAAATGTTAATAATCAGGCCTGTAATACGGTGAGAAGGAAATAGTGGGCAATTGGCAAATGGAACTCTGTTACCTAGTTACAAGTCCTTGAGGTATGAGCCGAAAATATTTGAGCAGGCAAAACATTTCCAGGCAGGCAGAGCGGCTTGACAAACACAAAACATTTTGCAAAACCAGCAACTGTCCATGACATGGAAAGTGGAAGCAGATGCGGCAAATTACCTCATTAACAGGCAGTCTGAGGGACAATTAGCTAATGGCAAAGCAAAGGGAACGCTGTCACTTAACCAGCAGCAAGGGCAGGGCAGCAGAGTTCAGGTTACTCTGAAGATAAATGGGAATCCTGTTCCTTATACTGGCATTGTTCATTCCCAGCTCTGTCGCTCCTGTGCCCTTTCCCTGCCCACCAGGAGATAAGGGGAGCGCTGCCGTAATTCCAGGCATGGTGTGTGAACCGGCCCGGCTGCTGACTCAGCAGATCCGCCCCGGTACCACGTTAGAGACGCCGCTGCACGAAGCGTTTCGACACCTTTATTATGAATGGGGCAATGCGTGCTCTGGTCCCAGGCAGGGTTGCTGCAGTTTGCCACGAGGAAGAGCACCAGGCTGATTGCCACACTCAAATTCACCAAACAGGATTTCCCAAATGTTACCTCACAGCGACAAACACACTGTCAAAATCGTCTTAACAAATCCGTCTGCTTTCAGGCACAGTGCAGGAAACCACGTACCCACCTCGCTCTCTATCTCATAAAATCCTTTTGACAGGTAAAGGAACTGCACAGAAAAAAAAATAAAGGTTTTGTCAACCTCCTTCGTGCATTTTTTTGCCAAAAGCAAATTGCGTGTTTTATCTCTAAAGCTGGACAAACCAGCTCTTCGCAGAACATTGGTAAATCCCATGTAAGCCACGACTGAAAAACATTTCCTACAGCAGCCTTACCCTCCCAAAGCCAGCCCTGCCCCTACCATGCTCAAAAGCATGTACAGAACCACACAAAGGCTTGGATTTGTGCACTCCAGCATGACTCCTCATCAGTATCACCAACTGAAGCACCACAAAGGACGTGAGTGATGCCTCGTTCCATCCTACCTCACCATACACACAGCTTTTACTTTCTGGCTGAAGCTGTTCATCAATTTACAAACAATGAGTGTGGCCAGTGCATTTGCTTGCTTGTTTTAGCAAAACCTATCGAAATTTGACCTCACCACATTTTCTTGGTGAATAAAATCCTGTTCCTGACTTTTTTCCCTTATCTTAAGAACAAACAAGGAAATTTGGTTTTTAGATGTGATGCTAATGCAAAAGTAAATTGGATTTTTAAAATTCTCCAAGTCCAGGAAATTCACATTTCAGCTTAGTTCTAAGCTATAAGCAAAACCAGCATTTTCATTCCTTGACTATGGTTCTGGACAATGCAAGATACTTCAGTGCTCCCACATTTGCATAAATTCAGACCCAAGCTAATCCCTGCAGGAGATGACTCCAGGAAAAGAAGCCCCAGTAAAGCAAACACATCAGCTGAGGAACTGGGGAAAGATGGGACCATTCTTGCTTGGGTGATACACCATAGGCCACAGCATTCCCTGACCCCCCTCAATTTCACTTCTTTCCTTGCAAAATTCCTTGAAAAATAAAGTTTTACTTAACGTGAAGACAGATCATACCCTGTAGCTTAGAGACAACAATAAGGCAGAGCTTGATATTTAAATAATCCTGATACTGAAAACCTGGGATCAATAGGAATTTCAAGTCCCTCAGTAAGAACATTTCTCAGGAGGAAACAGCTGGTTGGTTTTCAAGTGCTGTGCTTGCCACACATGCCCTTAATCAATCTGGTCTAATTTCACTAGCTTGAAGTACTTAAATCAGCTACGTGGCCTCCTCATCATATTTGGACTCAGAAGAGAGCATAGACAGAAGTGACTGAAGAAAACCGTTCCAGCAAGAGTCACATGAAAGCCTTTTAAAACTATCAGATCTTGCTGTAGACATACAAAAAAAATATAAGATCAAATTTGGCAGAACTCTGTGTTCTAACTGGTTTCCACTATCAGACAGAGAATACATGTGCTCATTTAGACACCAAAGCATATCCCTAAATCCTGAAGTACAGGCACAGCTGCAAGGATTGCTAAAAACCATGGGGCAAGTCTGATGGTAGTGCTGCAACATTGCTTCTAACACTTGGGCAGGTTCACTTTGTGACTTTATCCTCTGTCAACAAGCCCAGCTTTATCCTATGTCAACACATAAGGGCAGGATGTTATTTGGTGAACAAAAGCCACCAGTGACCAACAGCACACAGGTAAAGCATTGGCTATAAAACCAGGGACTGATACAGAAATAATTAGAGATTTGGCACTTGCCATTGTTCACATATCTGACTCCAGGAACAGGGGAGCTGACTGCTTTCCAGGAACAGCCAAGCACCCAGTGGGGGCCCCTTCACAGCACCCAAAACCAGCAGCAATCAGAGCCACAAAGCACATTCTAACCTGTCCTGACAGAAGCCAATATTCAGCATGGCACATTCTGGGTATTTGCCTTCAAGGAAGGCAAGAGGATAGCCAAGAACTAGGAAGCCCCATATGGCCCATGAGCAAGCAGTGTACTCCATGTGCCAGGGCTACACTGAGGCGTCTGGCAGCGGGGCTGGATTGGCACTGGGGCCATGGAGCGATCGGAGCCCGTGCCTGCGAAAGGCGGCAAGACAGCAGAGCTACTGGAGCCAGCGCCACCAGGTCATCCTGGGACACGGCCACATCCGCGGTTTTGTTCCTTTCCATAACGGCCGGAGCCACGAAGCTCCTGTGGAGCTGCTGGCAACACCACCTGCGAGTCGTTCCTGGAACGAGTACTCTGAGGTGCGAGGTTTGTAGCCTGAGGCATCTGGCAACATCTCGGCTTTGGCAGGCGGCTGCAAGGTCAGGGAAGCTGGCTGCCCCTCACCCAGAGCTTCACCCAGGCAGGCTGGAGGAGCTGGGGGGCCCTGGCTGCAGACAGCATCTTTTTGCACAGCCAAATTCACAAGATGCAGAGCCATTTGGAAATGAAAAATGAGGTCACTGATTTTTATTTATTTATCTTAACAATATCCAAAGGCTGCTGCTAAAAACCTTTCCTCTCTCTAGTACGTGCCCTAAGAAGACTTCACCCCAGAGGCTGGCAATAAAGATGTTTCAAACAAACTCGACATTGGACTCATCATCTGCACCTAGGCCTGATCCTCCTGCCTTTGCGTACACCACTTGTACAGTAGAAGAACTCTTATCGCCAACCAATCTCAAGTGACTCATTTTACACTTGTGCTAGAGAGATCAGAAGGAAGCCTCGTGACTTATAATCCATAGTTAAAACTGCAAGAGCATAAAGACAAGTTATCTGGCAAAATGCAAGTTAAATAAATACAGGTGCCTTGTGGTTGCTACTTGCTGATCTGGCAGCAGTTGTTAGTCATTTCATCAGAAGGCCCATCTGCAAGGATCTAAGAGTCAAAAGCTTTGATTGCCTGCCCTTTATGTTGTCTGGCTCCTCTTCACTCATTCTCGAGAGCCAATGAAGGCTCGGAGTAGTAACAGAAACCTATCCAAGCCATGCTGTTCTGCAGATGTTAAAAAGATAAATGCACAAACTGTGAAGGAGCTCACACAATACATGGCAAATGTTTTGATTAACTGCCCTAACTGGAAGTCACAGACTCCAGGCTCTCCTAGCGTGTGTTTTGGCTTTTAAGAAAGGAAGTCTGTAATGGGGTTTTCTGTGAGTGTCTGTCATCCTGAGGTTGCTCAGAGCCAGGCTCAGCAATGGGAGAAGGCTGCACTGTAGTGGAACTGGTGTGGCTGCGCTGCAAGGAGCAGTGGGAATCAGATCCTTTTCAAGGAGGCAGCAACAGGACCATGGGACACTGCACCCACCACTGGGCTCCAGTCAGCTACTGGGGAGCAGCTCCACAACTTCAAAGGAATTCCTCCTCCTTCCTTCAGTCTGCCCAGTGGCCTGGATACGGGGGTCAGGCACACAGCCCTGTGTTTGGCCCTTTGGGAATCACAAGCGGAAAGAACCACAGGGAACAAGCAGAGCATGAGGCGGCACATGGGACTTTCTTCACAGCCCACCAGGGGCTGGAGCTTTGCAGGAAGCCAAGTGACATTTCTCAGGCGTAAAAACCAGAACAATACCTGCTATAAAACATTTTGTGCCAAAGAGAGAAACCAGCATCGCATTCACAAAATACCTCACGTGTCCAGCAGCGAAACTGGCCTGTACACCAGGGAAAACGTCGCATCCACACATGCAACTTTGACGCTTGCTGCTGAACTTGCGTCTCTCAAATTTCCTGTCCTGAACAATATAGGACAGGCGCAGAGACAGAGTGTGCATTGCAAGGGGTGTTGGCACAAACTGACTGAAACCAAAAGAAATTCAAATTCAAGGCTGAATCGCTTTCCTTACCTCATCCCATTGTACTTAGTTGTTTCAGCACATAATTGCTAACATCCTTCATTGATCTGAAATTCCTGTGGATACAATAAGGCCAGCCACGGATGGATGCTAGCCTTCACTCTGAGTTTACAGGCCTTTGTCACAGCCCCTGGGCTCAAAAAGTATAAAGCTTTCAGAGTGTCAGTGACCTAAATACATCTCTGAAAGCCCCGAGAGCATCTGTGGGTGCCCCTCATAATGCATTCAGCCCATTTCCTGCAACCATGCCAAAAGCCTGAGGCTCCCCTGCACACGGCAGCTCCTCTTTCCCAGCCCTGTTGACTTGTCCTTTTTCCACCTACAGTCATAAAATCATTTCCTCTTCCTCCTGGGCTCTGCATTAGCTATGATTAACTGCCACGGGGCATCCTACTTTTAAATTCCCTGTGCAGCCCCATCTGAGGAGTTTGGTGTCGGTGCTTGGAGAGAAAAATACACTGGCGCATAAAGGTTTTATTATTCTGAGAGTGGGGACAGATGTGCAGGTGATTTCTTTTCACTCCCAAGGTGAAAGGGAGAGATTACTGTAACACACAAGAGCATAATGTAAAAGTATCATACGGCAAGTGAGAGGAACAAATTGGGAGATGTGTATGAAATTTACATACGCTGATATCAACATCCATTTTACATATAGATATGAATACTTTCAATTACTAAGGGGAAAGATCATATAATAGATATTTCTCACACCTAAAAAATTATGAGCATCGTTTTAAAAAACTATTTGAAAATCATTTGAACTCATGTACAAAATATACTCCAAGAAAGCCTTTAAGATTATTTCTCATGGTTCAGTAGAAATAAACGCTCTATTGAGCTGGTGTTTGAAAATATTCAGTCCCAACACATTTATTACAAGCATACCACCCTCGAGGTGAGAAATATATTTTAGGGTTTTCCTGTCGCTTTCCAAAAACAGCTTAGAAGACAGTGGTGAAATCAGTGCAAAAGTGACCATCTGGGGTTTGTCTGAGCGAGCAATAAGATATAGAAGAGAAAGGGAAAAAATACATAGAAACAACAGGTCCTCCTTCTTGTATGCAGCAATAATACAATTTGTTGAGATGGAAGTCCTTAATGCACAAATATATCTAATAAATATAAGATATAATATGTAATATAATATTTAATATACAATATATCCAAGCCTCTAGCAAATCTACAATCAAGATAAGGTAAAGTTAAAATAGTGCAAACCTCTGATTTTCACTGCAAGAGGCTCATTTTAAATAGCTGCTCACCCCCTCCCTCCAGTAGGATCAGTCTTGGATATTTTAAAAATGTCCCTCTAGAATTAGATTTACCTAAACTGTGATGCTTCCCTACAAGCGAATTAAAAACACTGCGGAAGAAAACGTTCGTTCCAGAACTAGATTTTTATAAAACTCCTACATTCTCTTCCCACACCGCCACTTTTTGGGGCAGGGCCACAGCTCGAAGGAAGCCCCGCGGCTGCCTCAGGGCTGAGCGCGCTTGGCAGCAGCTGGAAAAGTGGGTCACTCGCTGGCAGTTGACTGACCCCGTTCCAGGCGGGATTGCAGGATGTGTCCCAACCTTTGGGGAACGGCAGGGTTTGTTTGCTGTCGGGGAGGTGCGGGTTATCAGCCCGGCGGGGAGCGGAAACAACCCAGCGGGGCAACTTCTGTGAGGATAAGCAAAGCTCCAGCAAGCCCTGGGGCGGCCTCTCCCCTTTCCACGGGAGGCTGTCTCGGCGCAGGTATAAAACCTTATTAACCTGCCGCAAACCAGTGACCAAGCCTTCTGGCACACCTGGAAATATGTAAGTGAAGTCTGGGGCGCCATCCTCCCCACAGGGACAGCCGGGGAGGCTCCGCACATCACCTCAGCCGGCTGGGCACCATGACACCGAAATGGCACGGGAGACAAAGCTGCAACCGGGCTTTTCACGCCTCCCAGTGTGGTCCCGGGGAAGAAGGCTGCTGGAAAACGCCCAAGTCCAGACATTTTCACAGCGAGTTCAGCATCTCCAGGCCCGCCTTGGGTCGCCTCATGCTGCGCGGGCTCCTGAGGGAGCTCCGTGGCGGGAACGCCGCCGCCGCCATTTCCCGTCCCCCCTCACAGCCCTGAGCCGGGCGGGCGCCGTGAGGGGGCACCTGAGGCAGCGCCCCTTGGGAGGGAAATGGCGCCAACGCCCGGCACCATCGCCCGCCATCCCCCTCAGCGCCTGCGGCCCCCTCCGCGCCCTGAGAGGGGAGGCGTGAGGGGGAAAAAGCCTGTGTCACCTCTGCGTCCCCTCATCGCCTTTGCCGTGAGGCGGGCTCAGCCCTTCACACAGAAAGTGGGAAAGAATCCCCCAAGTGCGGCCGCTGACCCCCATTTCTGTTATCTCAATACCCACTTTCTTTGCTATGGCCATCGCTTTCTCAAAACTGGGAAAAAAACATCTCTCCAAGAGGCTTGTGGGGGCTTTTGGCACACCTAGGCAGCGTCAGGGCTCCATTCCAGCCTCACAAGGCATCGGCCACATGGAAATGTACTTCCTACAGATTTCAGTGCACTTAAAATCACCTCAGACCACTTAACTTCACACAGCTAAAATCTTCTAGCCACAGTGGTACTACAAGCAGCATTAGACCTTACTGCCACAAAAGGGAGCTTTAACATGAAAGCAAACCCCTTCAAATTATCCTTAAAAAAGAACCCCTATTAAAATCTTTAAAGAACCCAAAATGTAATTCAAGCATCCAGAGATCACCACTTAAAGGTCGCACATGTGCGTGCTGTGCTGCAGCCTGTGATACTGGGTTGTGTCCTCAGTGACTCAAAGCATCATTTCAAACCCATCAGCATGCCAGGAGCTGCTTTAGGGGAGATGCCAGCGATTTTCACCACCGTTCTTTCCTCTTTTCCCTTCCCCGCCCTCCCCCAAAGAGCCAACTTTCACACAAGCCCCATTTTTCTTCAGGTCACTCTGAAGAAGACACTGTTTTGACAGCATCGTGCATTTTCCCTCTTGCAAGTCCATGGAAGCCCTGCCAAAGAAAGTGATATATGGCCAGAAAGAGACCCTCACCCTAATTAGAAGCCTTCACTATTCAGCAGGATTTCAAGAGGACAGAAGCCCGAGGCAGCTGGATGGGAATACGAACCATACCATGCTCCAGCAGCTTTCTCATATTCATCCAGTGACCGAGATCCATCTGTTTATCATCAGCTGCAATACAGTCGGAGACAAAGTGCATTGTTAATAGGGTGTGTTTGAGAGAAAAGTCACAAGGAAGTGCCCTAAACTAAGTGATTTCTGAAAGTAATGGCTACGGAGCACATACCACACAGTAGCGCTGAGCTAATGGATATTTTTCTTCAGTCATGGCCATTAACTGTGTAGTTTCGCCAGAAAGATCCAAAAATAAAATAGAAGGGGTGGCAAAGCACCTAGATAAAATATTTCAGTTTCTGGCTAGTTTCTGACTAGTTCTTTTTCTTGTAAGGAAGACTGGATTTGCCATGCATTATCAGTACAACAGCTCCTTTCGGCCACAAGCTTGTCCCTGGCAGTAACCCTGGACAATGCTTCAGAGCATGCTGGACGTTCTCCAAGTAACATGATTACATATACCAATTCCAAAGCATTAATTAGCTTGCTTCATCACCCTTACTCAAGTTCCTGTCTCTAAAATAACAATGTATTTTCACATATGAACGTTGGAACACGTAACTATTATCACATATTGCATGTTAATGTAGAAGCTGGAGATTGTGCTTTTAAGGCCATAATCCTATTCTGTTCAGCACTGTGTGGAAAGGAGAAGGAACCAGGAGACACCACCACATTTCACTAAGGCACTGTGAAAGTGCAGCTGACCCGATGCCACCGAGGGATGCCCCACGCAGAGTTTGGATATTGGATCAGTGGAGAGCAACAGATTCTCTGCTGCTGAAAAAGCGGTCAATGGCCACGAAAAGTAAGTAAATATATATAATTTTTTTAAATTAATTACAATGTAAGGGGATGTCAGAGTTCTTCCTACAGTCACCCACCTTCATAGAGCTACTTGGACTTGTATTAAGTGTGGTGCCCCTTGCAGATAGGATGAAAAGCTGGACACCAGAGAAGCAGAGTAACTGGGGGCGACTGTGAAGCACACAAAATGCAATCAGATCAGTAGAAGGCTTGCAGTCCTTGAAGCCTCTGAAATTCAGAAACAGAGACACCTTGCAAGCAACACACCCAGGGTTAGAGTAAAATCAAAGGTTATAGGGTGGATTTCTTTTTTTTCCGGTTGCCCTTGTTTCAGCTTTCAGAAATTTAACGACGTTCTACACTATCAAAGCATTCATTCATCATCTTGATTTCTTGCCCCTCCCATTGTAAACTCTATTCTACCACCTTTTGCTCACTTCCATGCAGTCAGTGTTCTTAGCAGGCTCACAGAGAAGATTGTCTGGAGGCAAATAGACACGCCAGTAACTCAAGCAGATCAGTTCATCTGGTACCGGAGGTTCTGTAAGGATGCTTGTTTTATAACAGTTTGTGCGCTTATTTCAGAAAAGATAACTGCCGTAAAAATTAGCAGTTTCCTTTTCCATACAAAAAAAGATGACTTTGTTTGCTGACAGAAGTTTGTATGTCTGAGTTTGAAGTCAGGGTAGAAATAAAAGCTTGAGCTGGACCTTTTCCAACAGGACCTAAACCCGGAAGAATTACAGTAGTCTCGTGATCCATCGAGGAGTTATATAACACTTGCTGGTGCTGCGTGGAGTTATTTCTAAGGATGATGTCACACTTTGTTCTGTGGTCCTGTTCTGTGGGGTGATTTTCACAGCAGGTTCAGGCTGCCATCTACTATTGGAATGGATGACCCCAGCAGGGAATCACTTTATTTCCTGCCCTGACCAAGTCTGTACAAGAGGTCATTTAATCACGGTTACCTCTCTGCTCATCCCAGCAGCTCGTGTTTGGTTTAAGCGCTGCTTCCAAGTAGGGCTGCAGCCCTGACCTGAATAAATCAGGAGCTGGGGAATTTATCACTTTCCTTGGTAGTTTATTATAGTGCTTATTAAACATCCCTGCTAAAGATACATGCCTGTGCTCTGAGTTTTCTGGTTTCAAGTTCAGTCTTGTGACTTATCCAGCTAAATTACAGAGCCCTTTAGTACATATTTCCTCTCCACAAAGGTGCTTAGAGTGCTGTAATCAAGTCACTCCTCGACCTTCCCTTGTGATAAGCTAAATAGATGGAATTCTTGATCTCTTTCTCTCCATGCAAAACACAAGCCTTTAAACCAGCTCCCAAGCTTCCTGCACTCTCCCATCTTTTAGCACCCGCTTAAATGCACAGGCAGCTAGAGGGAATGCTGTACTCCAGTGCATCAACTATTGCATGAACACTTGTGTCCCCTCTGAGCTCCAGATCCTTTCCCAAATGTTTTATGGGGTATAGGTCCCATTTAGGAGGCATGAATCTCGCTCCAGACTGTCAACCCCTGAAATTTGTGTATCTTGTTTTCTGACAACCAGGAAGTCTCCTTCACACCCCTTCCAACAGGAGCACTGCACAGATGTGGCATGGCCAAAAAAGGGCCTTTGAGCTCTCTCCCATTGCGACAGTCTTGACACTTTTCCCTTCAGCTTCCCCTAGAACTGCCACCGAAACCACCATTAAATGGCAACACACTTCAGATTGAAGGAAATAATCTCCGATTGAGTTTGTGTTGCAGATGACTTTGGGAGGAAAAGCACATTCTGACAGCTGCTTCCATTTCATTGTGCTTTTTTGTTTTTGAAAGAGAGAAGACCATTTGTTTTCAATTTGTCTATAAATAATAGAGGAAAACACAGCTGAGGGGCCCAGTGTGATTTTTATAGAAGGTTCATTTTTAGAAATCTGATAAGCTTAACCACATATGTTTGAAATCATAGTAATATAAAATGCAGAAATTTAAAAAAAACCCCCTACTTGTCATGCAATCTATTATTTATTTTATCTAGTACTTAGCAGCATTTGTCAAATATTGTGTGTTGGGGGCAACTTTGGACCTAAATTCTGAACACATGGAGAAGTATCTTGCGGGTGGAATTAACAGATTAGAATTTAACAGATTATGAGGTCAGAACTGTGGGGTTTTTTCTGTGGACTGAGAGTGACTTCACAAGCCAGTGTGACAATTAATTAGCTCCTGTTTATCCAAGTGAGTCAGGAAGGCAATGGACTACACCTGAATTCCACTCAAGCTGTGTAGGTACAAGTCAGACCTCGCAGGTTACCAGTGCCACTGGAGATATCTGTTCCTCAGCCAGGGCACAACAGCAAACCCCTTATTTCTAGCCCCCTTATTTCCTCAAAAAGACCAAATCTAAAAATAAATAAATAAAGGAGGTGAATTATGCCACTCATGTACCAAGAGAAAATTCCCCAACCTGGAGTATTTAGTATTTTACCTGACCATTCAGAGGATTGCTGATTTACAGTGCTGATCTTTAGTACAGCAATCTCAGGAGACCGGAGCAAAAGAGAGGGGGACAGATATGTAGCTCAAATGTAATATTATGCCTTAGAATGTTGAATTCTCTCTTCCCACTCCTAGCACTATAAAAATTGTTTATGACCCTATTTGTCTTCTGATATCCTGAAGTATGATCACATCATGTCCACACCCGTGCCATTTAACTGATATATCATGAAGTGTTTGTTAGTAATGCGGCATTAAAGAATATTTCTGATCTGACTTGAATTTTTAATGCAAGTGGGTGAAGCCAGTGGAAATGGTGTTGTTGGAGAAAGGCTGTTTTCAGCTGGATCATAGCGTGTGAATGCTACAGGAAGCCATTAATAAGCAGAAGGGTTTTATTACAGAGGCTCTGGCCACTACCTTGTAAGGTCTCCACAGCATCAGAAACCCAGCCTGTTTGTATCAGCACAGTGCCTGGAAGAGATACAGCAGCCTGGAGAGGCTCCTAAATCTTCACAGGAGGTTGCACTTCTAAGTGCAACTTCCTATATAAGGAAGCAGGCTCTGTGTTAAAGGAAAAGCGAGACTTACGGGAAGATTTGAGGATGTGAGAACACTTCCCATGAGACCAGTTGGCTGGAGCCATCTGTCCAACATGGAGAATACTCATAAGAGCTCGTAGGAACGACCAGGCAGCAAAAAGACAAGTTTGCCAAGGGGCTTGGGGCACTACAGCAATCATCCGTGTCCTTTCCTCCATGTCAGATTCCTCCTGTAGGAGCAGTGTGGGGTACCAGAGGTGATTATGAGGGAGTCTGAGGGGAAGAGAATGGGACAGCAGCCATCCCCACTACTGTCTATGCCAGGTAAGATCAGCTTTCAAGCCTTTAAGAATTCCTTTCTCTTCTGTTCCTGTCTTAATAAAAACCACAGAAAGTCCTGACAAACTAACAGTGGTATACAAAGATTCCCACTAAAAAGAAAAGGTATTTCCTAAAGTTTTAATGAGCTGGTGTTTGCCCAGTACACTCAGCTGTGGTGTGTGCTGACCTGTCTAGCTGATGGTACGAATTGCAGGTACATCACATCCAGACTTTCAGAGACACAGGACGGGAATTGCCATGTCCACTGTCTTCTCAGACTTCCCTCCAGGTGCTGTGCTGGCAGCAGGCCCTGCTGCTCCCCAGAGAGGCAAGCAGCGCTCTTGACTCAGAAAATGTTAGCAGACAATAACTAGTCATTTCAAGAATATGTTCTGTTTTCAGATAAACACACAGAGAACATGATGAAACAAGACTTTTTTCACAAAGGAGACTGCCCTGCTCTCCCTGGACTCAGTCTTGATTGCACTTGCTTAGACGCTCAGCCATTACTGGAACCTAAGGGAGTGTTCAGCAAAGTGCATTAGGGCAGGAGGTTGCCTAAAGACCTTGGCTTTAGCCCCCAGTGATTTTGAAGCACTGAATTTAAAACCACCCACCATGATGTCTGTGTTTGTAATATATTGATTCACATTGCCCACGTACACACCCAGGGAAGGACATGACAGATTTGTTCCTGTCATCTTCCACCACTCCTTAAGGAAAACATGTAACCAGCATCCCACCTGTCACATACTGAGTCACCTCCCGGTTAAATACATTTCTTATTTGTATTTTTTTCTGTTCAGCAGATAAACATGCTTCACTTGTCAGTACAGTCACTTCCTCAGGAAAAGCTCTGAAGGTTATGCTCTATCAGAATGCAGATCACCCACCAAAACATTTGCTGTAAGACAAATGCTCAGACTTTAGGAACAATGAAGGTGCTGGGACCAATTTCAATCAGGTGCTGCAGGAAGGGGATCCTCTTAGGCTGGAAAGGGAATAGCTGAGTTGGCGTGGTGGCCAGTTTGGTCATCCAGAGTGAACATCCTGCTGTCATGCAGTAATTTAAGCGTGGTGGTTTTACACACTGCAGTGCAGTGTAAACCGTGGATGGAAAGCTGTCCGTGAGTCATGGGAACAGGTAGGCTCCCTGTGGACCTAAGCATCCCGTGGGCACCAGATCCCCACCCAGGCCGGGAGGACCAAACCAGGAGCAGGAGTGGGCTGCACGAGTTCCCAAAATTATTACACAAGCTATTACTGAGTTTTATTTACCAAAGTTAATTTTTTTTTCCTAAGAATCTCCCTTCACCAAGCCTCCTCCACACATTATGGGGAATTTTTTTCAATTCATAGAGGGGCTCAGAGCTTAGGGATTCTAAATGGGTTGTTTGCTACAGCTCATGGGGCAGTCTGGCAGCAGAACTAGGAGCAAGTTTGGCATTCCCACTATCTTGGCTTTGGGCTTTAATCAAACTTTATATAAGATGAAGGAGGCCCAGGAACTGGCCGTACTATCTCTAATGTCAGGAACTGATTACAAAGGCACCAGTGCTTCTTGTTCTTGCCAATACAGCTCCAGTCTGATAGAAAATTATTTGACTGAGGGCTGGTTCGGAAAGGAGCCATAAACTGATAATACCCACGTGACTACAGGAACCAAGAACTTAATCTCTGGTGGTTATTTCCCAAAGTAAATATTTAAATAAACTAACATCTAAAAAATAATAAAATGTAATTAGAGATAAGCAAGGTTATAAAAGTTATTTTCTTGTAGGCTGCAGGAAATTTTACTTCCAAATCCCCTCAGCATACAATGGGATTATAAAGTCACTACGATAGAAATAGACATTATAACCCAAGAGCAGATTTCCTCTGAATATCAAAAAGCACTTCCTGTAATGGGAAATTGTCAACAGACCCACGCAGTGGCAAAGCAAGGGTTAGTTTATTACATGTGGATATCCTGCCAATAGATTTGCACCTGCTTACAGCCTTCAGATTGATTTATAGCCACAAGGGAAGGCTTCAAGTCCCTCATCAGGAAAGGTGCATCTCTTAGCCAATAATCCAGGTGGCATTATGAACCCCCCTACATCTTTACTCGTGCTTTTTTTCTTTTAACATGAAAAAAGCCTTACTTTTCTGCCCTGAAATTTCCAAATCACCACTCCTCTATTTCAAAAGCAAGCAGTCACCAATAATCTGTCTGCTGCGTCTTTCCTTTATGTTCTTTAAACCCTCCAAAAACAACATGCCAAGGAAAAAAAAAAAGAAATTAATAACAAAGCCTTTTAGTTCCATAACTGGGGAGTAGAGATCGCAGTGAACCACAGCCAGGCCGAGCATCAGCCCAGCTCTGCAGGCTGCCAGCTCCGTCATCTGAGCTCAGGGAGGAAGAGGAGGAGCGGAGGCTGCAGCAGGTGCTGTGCCTGAATTCACAGGCTCAGTGACCCTCCCTAGGAGCATGGCAGGAATTTCAAATGGGATTAGCCACCCGGACAAGGGAAAGGTCATACTTGACATTTCCACTGGAAATTCTAATGCAAATAGACCTCTGATACTCATGACATTTTTTCACACACATCTAACAGCCATACATATGTAAAAGGAAAATGATAAAATGTGATGACTAATTTATGTAAATCTCATAAAGGCAATAAGGCTAAGGGCTGAGCACATAGAAACATTAGTCAGGCAAAGGAGCACATGATTGGATTCCTCTTTTATTTCCTACCATTTTAAATTGGTTTATTTTGATAGGGTTATTATTTGTTTAGCTTTCAAAAAGTGCTCAGTGCCTGTACAAGGAGTATAGGACATAGAGCCCTTACTCATAGTAAGGAGCACAGTGATCCCTCAGCTTTATTTGGAATGGTTTTGGTTACTGCCATGAGGGGGTGAGCGAGGCAGAGAGGCTCTCTAGGAAGCCAGGGATTTTTGCAGCCTCCCTCAGGCTTGCATATTTACACACTGAAAAATCCTGGCTGAACACCCGAGGAAAGCATGAATTTTTGGAATTAGATCCCAGTGCAATTCAAGTAGGATACTTACAACATGAAGATTACATGGAATATAGTTCTACAGCAAAGCTTTTCTCACCTCAGGGAGCCTTAACAAGAGCATGAGCATTGCAACATATTCTCACACTTACAGCTATTTCCACCATATATCTTGATAAGCAAATTTCCTTATCAGTTGTGTTCTGAGGTCACCAAATTAGACAGAAATAGAGTGCTTTGGTTAATCTACCCAAAGAAGAAAATTAAAGATATCAGGCTGAACGACAGCAGAGTGGACGGAAATTTTGCCCGTCAAGCTTTTGTTGCTGTTTTACACAGCAGACTACTCTGCTCAGCAAACCTGTGGTCAGCAGAGCTCTCTGGTATCTGCAGGTCTCCCAGTAAGGGCAGGAAAATAAGTCAAAGCTAAATTTAAACTGAGTAGAGAAAACCCAATTCTCTCAGCATCTTATTCAAAGTTTTGCTTTCAACACAACCAAGACAGGTTTTACCCCACTTCCCATCATCACCCGTTTTATTTCAATATGTCTATTCCTGCGCTTTTATATTATTCCGAAGGACAGTGGCTCATTTTCCGCAGCTAGGGGGCTGGGGAAAACATTTATTAAACTCCTTAAAGCTTGTTTATTTTTCTTAAGGCTAATTACCTGCCCACAATGACTTAATTTTGTTTATTACGAGTTTTAAAATGACAAGTTCATCTGCCACCGGAAAGCAGTGATGCTTTAGCAACAATGAAAGGCCACAGTCCTGCAAGCACTTATGCATATGCTTCACGTTTTGCATGTAAATAGTCCCATTGACTAAATCCCAGTTCTTTGAAAGGGAAGAAAAGGCTGAAAGGCAATCATTGTTTTCCCAGGCAAACAGTGCTGGAGAAGAAAGGAACAAGTTAGGAATATAGAAAATTAACTCATTTCCCATCGCCCACAACATGCATGCATATCCTGAAACTCCTGAATTTACTTCAAGTATCTAGAGTCTCTTCTGTGTGCAGCCCAGTTTTTCCATGTCTTAATGTTTTATTAGGTTTCCACAGCAATTTATTTAGGCAGATCTAACATAGCACAAAAAACTTTTAAAAGATAATTCAAGAGAAAACATTGTGAGCAAGCAAAGACCAGCTCTGATATTCAACCTGCTCCATAAGGATAAAAACAAAAAAGGAGAATTCAACCAACTATTGAGGAAGGAAAAATGTATTCAAACACTGCAGAAATTACGTAATTCAGCGCACTCTTCCCCTGAGCTTCCCAGTTAGCTCCGTCTTCATTTCCTCCATGCTGGATAACAGCAGGTCTATTGCTTCAGTAACCCTAGGCTTAGACCAGGCAGGAGCAATCATAGAATCACAGAATGGCTTGGGTTGGAAAGGACCACATAATTCCAATCCCCTGCCATAAGCAGGGATACCTTCCACCAGACCAGGTTGCTCAGAGTCCCATCCAACCTGACTTTGGACACTTCCAAGGCTGGGGCATCCACAGCTTCTCTGGGCAACCTGTTCCAAGGCCTCACCAGTCTCACAGGGAAGAATTTCTTCCTTATGTCCAATCTAAACCCACCCTCTTTCAGTTTACAACCATTCCCCCTTGTCCTATCGTGTGTTGTGAGCTCAAAGTGGTCTTGGACCTAGTAGTGTCCTAGAGGATAAGAAATCTCCTGGGTTCCCTCTCTAACCAAGGAGGAGGAGCAGCTCACAGCCTTGACCTGAAGCCCACTCCCTACAAAAGAGAATGGAAAAGACCAAGCTTTTTTTTTTTGCCTGTCTCTGTCCCACAGCACCCCAGCCAGAAGTGCTGAGGTACATTTAAGCCCCCTGATGCTTGGGCATAGCCTGAGAGCCCTGTGCTGCAGCCCAGCACAGCATCCCACGAGGTGCAGTCTGCGGGCAAAGACGTGTGGAACAAATCTGAAAACAACATTACTGACGGTCATGGGCAGCCTATTAACAGCAGCACTGATATTAGCAAGTGGAAATAGTCCCCTATTACACACACACACACGTTACACGTGGGTTCCTGCACTGAAAACCAGATAGGCTGCTTTGCCTCAGACTGGCTCATGTTTTTTCCGCTTGATAAAAAGTCATGAGTTACTCTGAAGTTTCTTCTGTCACCAACTTCTTTCAAACCTGACTGAGTAACTATCGTACCACCATCAGTGAACCCACATGAGAGATTTGACAAGTGGAAAGAATTAAAATAAATTTGCTAGTATGAATTTTCCTATAGCTGTTCGTCATCAATTCTCATTAGAAAAAAGTATCCTGAACTTGCACAAATTAAAAACTATATAAAAGCGAATTAGGGTGGAACTACTGCTTTGAGGTTCCTTCCAACCTAAAATATCCTGAGATGCAAATTGCTTGTCGTAGCAATAACTGGCATGGGGGAGAAGACAGAGCAGCAGTCATCGCTCTGATTACAACCAAAAGATATGGGGACACATATGCGTTCAATTAACACAACCTGTGTTAATTGAGGAGTTCTTGTAGCCTGGAGTGCTACAGCTGATACAACCTCTGCTTCTCAGGTGCCCTCAATTTACCACCTGAGAAGTCTCCCAAGCAGTGCAACTGAATCTATATAAATATTTCATATACAAAAGTTTCTTACTGTCCAAAGATAACACTTATAGATAACCAAATATAATGGATAAGATTATGTTAGATAACCAAAGATAACGAGTAAAATAGGGGTGTGAGGGGAAAAATGCATTGAATTAATTAAGAATCATAAGCAACCTCACAGAGAAGTCCTGTGACATCTAACAGTGGTGAAACCAACAGGCTTGTGGAGCAAATTGCTCTGAGAGCTAGGAGAACCCAGGTGAAGGTGCCTGCCATGGTGGCACCTTGGCTGGACACCATTCCTCACAGGGCCCAGTATTCCAGCAGCTGGAGCCCAGACAGCCAGGGAACAGAGCTCCCAAGCTGCCTTCGTGACACGGAACGTGTTCAATTCACACCACAGACATTCGTGTGATTTGCCAGATGAAGGGGTGGCCTTGACAGAATTAAAAGCTGCTGATGAATCAGTGAGGCTAAGAGAGCTGATGCATACTTTTTTTAAAGGTTACTATTCAAGGAAGCAATGTAGTGCACAGCAGTAACAAAAGGATTGTGGTAAACAACAAATTATTCCCTGGAGAAAATTCCTCCAAAATTGGGTAGTGACAGAATCCAATGAGGGTAAAAAAAAAAAAAAACAACAACAAAAAAACAGACAAAAAATCCCACCAGACCCAAACACAAAGAATAAAAACCTTGCAGAACAAGGATCTTTCTCCTTTAACTTCTGCATGACTGGAAACCAGATGTACTGACTTTTTTTAAAATTTATTAATTTTTTATTTTGCCAGACTGCCTAAGACTGAGCTGTCTTGAACACACTGAAAACCTAATTCAAAAAATACCCGAAAAACAGCTTTCTTGATTTTAGCCTACAGATTACTGAATAACCTACAGGCCATCAGCTTCTCTCCTGCTATTTCTAAGTCAGTCCAGATCAGGCTGGATGGGGAGGGGAAAGGCAGGTTTGTTTGATTTGGTGTTAGGCTAAAGCTCAAGGTCCATTTATTTAGGAAAGAGATTCCCACCCCCCAAATGATGCGGTGTATTTTATGTTCAGTAGAAAATAATACAGGAGCATATAATCAATATGCCAAGTGAGGCGTAATGCACACTCAGTTCTAGGTTTTAGGGTTAAAATTTCTCTAGGAACGCCTATTTTCCTCTTTTACTACATTTTACAGAATTTCCATAACTTTCCTTAAACACTGACTTTTTTGTCTACAGGTAACTGCTAATATTCCCCTTTCTAAATCTCTCAAAACTGCTTTTTGGAAAAGGATCAGTTATTTCCTCCAGGGCCTGAGAGCATCTCCCCGAAATAACTCCTCCAGCCACCTGATCAGTAAAACACTGAGCTCAGCACCAGCTGGAGGGTTCAGGGGCAGGTTTCAGCTCACCTGCCTGAGCAGCCAGGCACAAAAACCCCGTAGAAGAGGAACAAGGAGCAGTTTTGCCCCTTTGCCTCTGATGGGGATCCAGCGGCTTGGAAAGGAGCTCACAGCGGTTCGCATCAGTGCCCGGGATGAATATAAAACCCAAACCAAAACACAATTTGTTTTTCAGTTTATTAAAGGAAGTGTTTTCATATAATTAATCATGGTCCGCGAGGCCGCTTTATCCAACGCCGTTCCTCCCTACCCCCGCCATCCCACATGGAGCCTTAGCCGGACTAAAATTTTGCAAAGCCTCGCATTGTTCTCCCTGACACCGGATCAGCGGACACAAAAAAGCAACTGCCAGCTCAAAAGCAATCCGGCGATAGAGCCTGGTGCTATCTAATCAAGGGCAAAAGGTCACTTCCGAACAACTGGGCAATAAAAGATTATTTCCAGCCGCAGAACAGAAAGGCCTAGTGGTGGATGCTTGAAAGAGGGGGGTGGAAGGAGGGCAAAAGGGCTCCCGTCTGTGGGAGGAAGTGCATTGAATAAAGCCAGCAGACGGGAACCATCTGGCTTTGTGCGTGGTCTGTTCTTCAGAGGAGAGAGAAAGCCCCCTCAGCAGGGCCAGTGACTCCGTGCAATGATTCAAGCTTTTCTTCTTCTTCTTTTTTTTTTTTCCCCCTCTCCCCCATCAATTTTAAAGCAGCTTTCCCAGGAACTTTCCCAACAGGCGGATGGACGCGTCTTATCAAGTGCAAGCTGCAAGATGGAGCCCATGTTTTAATTTGGTCATGAGCAATGGCTCTTATCAGGGAGCAAGGCCTGTGGATGACCAGACACGGCTTGTTTTGTTTTGTTTTGTTTCTAAGGATGGCTTCGGAAGAAGCCTCCCAGGGACCCAGCAGACTCAAATTCCCAACCCACCCAATACACTGAGGCTTGGTTGCATTTTTAAACAGCAAACGGCATTTCCAGCAGTATCACCTTTATTATGTATACTTCATGCATTTCCCCCCTTCCTCTCTCTCCCCACTTGTTATATGGCCTCACTTGAATGAAAGCAAGAAAATAAAAGGGCCAGATTACATTCAGTCCAGTTGCCATGGCCTGTGGGAGGGCAGAATTGCAAACGCTTCAGTACAAATGGTACAATCCCTCCTCCCTCCCCTCAGCCCTGCAGTTGTCCTCCATGTCCTCACTTTCCCTCGCTCCATGGTTCGCACCGGAGGCCTTTGGCACTCGGCGGCGAGGAGCTGAATCTATTCAAGTGCCCAGACACCTCCTCCGTTCGCCAGTGAATTAACTTTAAGCATGCAAATCACACTAATCCAGAATTCACAGGAGAGGAAGTCAGGAGGGTTCCTAGTGGTCTGGGAAATATTTTTCCTTTCGGGAAGGGAAGGGGAGGGGGGGTCATTGCACTCTTCTTTAGAGCTCGCTGCAGGTCACTCTGGCTCATCTCAAAGAGAGTTTAGTTCAGAGGCTCAGCTTGACATTCATTGGTTTCTAAATCAGAACCTCTTGAGCGATTGTCCCAGCAATCCCAGGGATTGGGGCCTGAGCAAATAGCCCCCGACTAATTCTGCTGTAGTAGGGGGGAAACGAAGCAGTTAAATGTCCAGTTTATCAACAGAAAACAACAACTGAGCCTTTGTCCTAACAGGGTGCAGGAGGAAACCATTTTGCAGGGCTCATCTGCATGAGAAACCCAGGCAGCTGGGAAACACCGACGTACGGCTTGGAGGGAGAGCCACGAAGACATCAGAGGAGAAAAGTATTCCATACATCGATTTTCTATACGGCCACCTTCAAAAAGGAAGCAAAACTCAGGAATTCTGAGTAAGTCGGACACAGCTTGACAATTGAGGGGCTTTGTTTTAAAGGGGGGAAAAAAAAACCACCACCAAACAAACCCACAAAGCAAGAGTTCAAATTGAGAAATGTGACACTGCAGGTCCTCTGCCACAGCCTATTTCTTAGAGGACAAAAAAAAAAAACCACCATCAACAGCTAGGTGACCAAATGGCCAAGCCAACAGCTGTGGTATTTATTCTCTATAGCTCTGCAAGCTGAGGCAGTGCAAAGACAGCAGAGTTTCTGCTGTAGCCTCACCAAACAGACGTGGAAATGCAGAGTGCAATTTGGAGATGCAAAGCCAAAAAGGAAGGCCGTGGAGTTGAAATGGACCTACTATAAAGTGGATTAAAAAAACTCCAGTGTCACTCTCCCTGCTCCTCACGGGTTTTTTTGCCACTCAGTACTGATCTAATCTCAGTTTAACTCAGCTAAGGGTTTCTTAGCAGTCACAGGCATTTTTCTCTAAGGATTTTTAGACACCCAGAAGTGGTTGGAAAAGCGCAGGCAAAGGAGTTGCCCATCACATTCCCTGTCTCTTCAAGAGCTGAGCAAAAAGCCTTGCCCTGTCATTGCTCAGGGTGAGGTCTATAACCCATCTGGCAGACATGGAAACTGCATTCCACTTGCTCATCAAACCCAGTGGGAAAACAACCTGAAGGTGGGGGAAAAAAATCCCAAATGTAAAGCAGGTGAGCCTCAGGTTAGGGCAGCTGCTGCTTTAACAGCCACTTTCAACACTTCAGAAAGTGAAACCACTTACTGGAACAACAAAGCTCTGTGCAAGGAGGAGGGGATAGCTGAGAAAATGTGTCCCTGGAACAGACCCTTTAGGGACAGGCCGAGGCGAGATGATGAGGTTATCATCAGGAAGATCACAGCCCCCAACTGCAAGGTCACAACCCGCAGGAACTTAAACAAAGCTTTTAAAGAGAAGCACATCCAGCCTCTTCTGGAGTGCCCCAAAAGAGAAACCCACCCAAAGGGATGCTCCCATGGCCCAGCAGTACAATATTCACATTCCAGCCACAACAAACCGCTTCACTGCAGTGGGGGCAGCTCCTACTCCCACATACCATGATTAAAAACCTGGAGACTCACAGTTGTTTCAGAGCTTCCCTGGCATTCTTTGAGGCCAGAGTGCCTGCTACACTGAGCAGCCACCCTGCTTTCCACTCCACTTAGCATTAATTACAAGCCTCTTTCTTGGATAGCTTGGTAGCTTAGTGGTTCAAGGGGGAAAGGGGGGAAAAAAAAAAAAATCTCATCCTATTAAGTGTAGCCCAGAGACCAAAAGACTTTGAAAGATAGGAAACCCTTCTCAGCGTGAACAAGCGGCAGAACTGCACTTTAAAATACAGGTTTTAATTGCAAGTGGCATTTCCAAGTTACCCTGCTCCTGGGGCCACCTCGATGAGGGCCAGGCGTGCTATCAGACAGTTAATACCCTCAGACAAGCAGCTTCCCATTCGCAGCCACAAACAGGGTTTCAAACATGCCCCATTTGTATCACAAAAGGCAGTCAAAGCCCCTGTCCTTGCAGGAGGCTCAGCTCTAGTTAGGCACCCAACAAAGACTAAGTTGGTAAGAACCTCCGTTTGGTCTCTCTGGCTGACTCAAACCCAGCATTTTGCTGAGAGCAGATTCTCTAATTCTCGTGCCAAACCCCTGTAGCTTGGTGACAGATCTCGGGGCAGTTTTAGCTGATACCTTTAGCACAGACTCACCAAATCCAGTGCAGCTCCAGAAGGGATGCAGGAGCACAGCACAGCTCTCCTGTCATAAACCCTTGGGTTTAAGGCTGCAGGTCTTAGGGAAAGCCTGCAAGGTGATTGTAGTCAGTTGGGGGTTGGTCTCTTTTTCCAGGCAACAACTGGCAGAACAAGAGGACACAGTCTTAAGCTGCTCCAAGGGAAATTTAGGTTGGATGTTAGAAAAAAGTTTTTTACTGAAAGAGGGATAAAGTTCTGGAATTGTCTGCCCTGGGAGGTGGTGGAATCACCATCCCTGGATGTGCTTAAAAAAAGTTTGGATGAGGCACTCAGTGCCATGGTTTAATTGAGGTGGTGTTAGGGCATGGGTTGGACTTGGTGATCTTGAAGGTCTCTTCCAACCTGGTGATTCTGTGAAAACACATACTATGACCTGCCTGAAGAAGAGCGGACCTCCTTAATACCCCTCTATATAACCAAAGGCTCTTGTCCTGGGTGTCCCCTCAGCTGTGGGGAATTTGGGCCTCATCATTCTGTGGAGTATGCAGGTGTTCCCAAGGGGCAGAAAGGAGTTTGCCACCAGCTGAGTTGCTCAGAGCTCTCCAGGCAGATTTTTTTACATTTTATCCTGAATTTACAGACTCCGTAGCATTAGTCTGCCGTGCTCTCAGCATCCTAATTGGCTCAGCCAACAGCACACACACACAAACACACACTGCTGTGTCTTGCTGATGTGGGATCTTTTAGGTTTGTAACCAAAGGGGAATACATTCCAGTAATCTACCGTGCAGATGAGGCAAGCAATCGCTATTCCTTACATCCAGTTGTAAATCAAGTGGTTTCCTGCCTAAGTCTAGATAAGAATATAGCCCCCGGGCTATGGACCAGCTGACAGCACCAAGTCCTTTTGTTAAGGAAATGATTGCAGATGACTCAGTGCTTTCACCTGTTCTCCTCTGCCAGGTAGCATCTCCTTTGTATGCCTGGACTGAGCTGAGGCTTCAGCAGAAATTTGAAGCTGAGAGTCCTTAGACATGAAATTCCATCTGGGGTCTGGCTTTACAGGCCATCCCTGCATTTCCAGCACAGGAGGGCAACAGAGACGGAGCCACCTCCACCCAAAACGTTCCCTTCACAGCCATATCCTGGTGAGATCTGGCTCCTTCACTGGGGGAAGTGCTTAACTCCAGGTTTTGCTGAGCCTGACAGCCTTTAGCCTCCAGCCCTTTCCAGGCCCTGTGGCAGTCCTGCTGTGAGAGACTGCTTTGAAAGCAAGCTGATGGCAGAAGAAGGATGTAGGGAATTTTAAAAAGCATTTTCCATTCTGACTCTGGTGTATCACTGTACAACCTTGTCCCACTCCTCCGTTGCTTTGTGGCTGTTGTGGCTCTCCCTTTTCCTGTCTCTCTGCTGCCCTTACTACCCAGCGAGTGGGTTCGCTCCGTGGGATGCTCCCCACCGTCGCTGCAGGCACGAAACCGAAAACTCTGATGTCATGTCTCGTAACCCATCAACAAGCGCCTTGTTTGAAACAGGGAGATGGGATGAGGTCATCAGGAGTTGTAAGTATTCTCTTTTTTTGGCACACCACCTCGTTATCTGGGAGGCTTTGTGGGAGGGCACTGTAAAGGTTATGTAAAATCAAAACAGGATTGTCAGGCATTCCTCTCCCCATCATTTGTTTTGGCAAATTTACATCCTCTGAAAAACATGAGGGAGGCATCATTTTCCGCAGCAGAACATCACGTACGAGCGGGGCTGGCACAAAGAACAGGCTGCCCAAGGGCACTGGGGAGGCCTCAGAGGCAGGAGAGGAAAACCTTTGGTGTACGCTGAGTGCAAATATCCCCACGTGTGTCTGTGCCCGCAGAATGCAGGAGGAGGAAAGGGTTAGCCACGGTACAGCTCCTGTCATGGGAGATATTTTCATTATGATTTTATTGTATTATATAATTGCATTGTCCATAAGCATGGAAGAGCCAGAAAGGCCCTTTGCATTGGTACTGGCATCTCATGGAAGCGCTGCTGCAGACTCACAGGTGGGAAAGGTGATGGGCACGTACCTTGTTCATTCATATCTCTTTTATCTTCCTAAATTATCTGCAAGGAACTAGAGAAAGGGGGAAATAATCAGGATCCCCTAACAAACCTACCAGTGAGGCAGTTTTACAGCTTGGCTCTAAGCCTCTGCTCAGAATCTCTTCCTCCTCTTTTTCAGAGCTCAGTGAAGATGAGCAAGAGAGGGCATGGGCATCCTTCCATCTGCTCCTGCTCTGGAGAAGAGATACATCCAAAATGTTGCAACTCTGCAATCCTTTTCTCCTTCTGGGATAAGTTTCTATGGTAAGATTTACAGCCTACAAGATATCACTGAAGTCATAGTAGTAAGAGGGGCAGCTACAACAGGAAGGAGGAGAAACAGAAGTATTTTACTGAGTCAGACAGTTTTTCCAAGCCTTGCAGATGGTGAGAACAAGAAGCAAAAGTCATGCTCACAGTTAAAGCTAATGAAATTCTACAATCCCCATGGGAAACTCAGAAACACAGCACAAAGTGCAGAACTGCTTCTTGTTTTCATTTATTTTTTAATACTTTGGTTACAATGTATGTTCAAAAGCAACACATGGATGGAGTGCAGGGACTGAATTGCCTCAGGTACTGCTGGATACATCCCATTTTTGGTTCATAGCCCCGCATCCACATCCGCAGTCCCAGTAGCCACCTACAGTGATGTGTCTTCAGGCAGGGAGGTAAGGAAGGAGAGCACATCTAACACAGAGAGGCATGAGCATCCCAATTTAGACACTGTCTGTCTGCCCCAAACCATTTTTGATAAGTTTTAATAACAATGCAAGAGCATCTCTTTGTATCTTCTTCGTAGGCATCCACAGCTCTCCGTTAGCAAGATAAGATTAAACAACAGCCACTTATATCTTTATGTGGTAAAACAAGCTTCTGTATTTAAGATAAACTTTACAGGACAGGTGGTTTCCTAGAATGGAATATCCACAAGAAAACATTTAACTATCCTACATAAACGTCAACAAGGTATGAGAAGAGTGCAGCTAATAAAGGAGATAGAGGCTACAATAAAAAGGGGCCCTAAATCAAAGAGCAGCTTCACACCAGCAAACACTCACACACAACTGGGCTGATAGAAACAGGGAGCCTGTCCAGGCTCAGCCCTCAGCATTGCTGTCAGCCCAGCAGCTCTTCTGGTGTGGCTTTCCGTGCCTTTGCTTGGAGGATTGACCCACACCATCACCTTGCTGGGCTTGTGGCCGGGACTGTATCCACAAAACTGCCCGCGCGGGTTCTACACTGGGAGCTCGGTGTGTACTTCTACCTTTATCAGCGCTTAAAAAAAAAAAAAAGAAAAGAAGAAAAAAAAAGGGAAAAAACGCAGAGCAAACATTATCTATTGTTAATTACCTGTAAAGTAGGGCTTTTGCCACTTCCCCAGTTTCTAAGAGCTCTGAAGTGAAACCTGAAAGAAGCCACCCATTGTTTCCAATTGTGCAAGAGCCAGGAGCAAATAGGGCTCAAATTGCAGCTCTGAAAGGCAGCAGGAAATTGGCAGCCCGGTAATCTGCTCCCCACCATTCAGGGGAACAAAGGCGACATTCCTCCTCAAGTAGTCACCATTAGAAACCCAAGGCTGATCTATTTAGTAAGGCCCACAGAATAAATCTGTGGAAATAAAGAGTTTTAATTAGAAGGCCATAGGATATGGCTCTAGTTTCCAGCCCCGCAAGTAACATGTATTATTTAGGCTCTTACCGCGTTTCCCACATATCCAAACGCTGACACCCAGAGATCAGCACCGCTGCCATTTTCAAACAGTATTAAAAAAAAACCCCAAAAAGTAATAAATGTGGAGACTGTTCATTACAGGTGGATCATACCGCACAGCCTGCTGTGCCAAGAACATTTCAAACTGGTCCCTGTCTTGGGGTTATATATTTTCCCCCTAGAGTATTAACAATCCTTCTAACCCAGCACACACGCCCCACCTACGGCATGTTTTAAATATTCTCCAGAAAGTGATACAGTTTCCAGCAGGAAGGGTTTTTTCCTTCCCTCCCATCCATCCATCCATCCATCCATCCATCCATCCATCCATCCATCCATCCATCCATCCATCCATCTCTCTGCACAGAATGACTCAGTAATTAAACACTGCCGGTCAAAGGCTCCTGGTTGTGCCAGTGCCTCACAGCGTGGCTCCACACAGCCCTCCAGCCCCAGTTTTCCCAGCAGCCAAAGAGAAGAGTTTCCTTCACAGCTGTTTTATCAGGCACAGTTAATTTAAAAGCATTTAAGTCCATGTGCAAAATGCTGTGAGGTACTTTGCAATTTTTGCCACCTTGAACAGATAAAAGTTCTCCCAACCCCAGTGTGTTGGAATTGTCAGCAGGAAGAGCAGATTAGGTTAAGTTAGTCTGCACCTGGCAGCAGTGATGGATGACTCTGGAACTACCACGGCAAGCACTCCTGCTCCAGTACGGGGCAAGGGATGGAAAGTGGGGAAACAAGCACACAGGCCCTAGAACTCCAGGTTTGAAAGCCCATACAAAAATCTCTGTAGCAACTCCACAAGGGCATCTTCTATCTTTACCACTTGCTCCAGAGAGACCCTTTGACTATTTAACACAGCAGAACTGATGCATTTTCAGCTCTAACAATATTTCCTCACATACTCTTGGCAGAGCAGTAATCTCAAGCCTGGGTACTGCCAAAGTTTGGCAAAGTTCATACCTGGAGTTGAATTTCAGAACAAAACAAATTCATGACACCCAGCTATCCTGTATCTCCCACCCTGACTAACCAGGTTTATCCTCAGCTTGGTTTGGATGAGATACAGGACATGTAGAAATGTATTAAATCAACAAGTGCCTCAGTGACAGCCCAGGTGCTCCTGTAGTTGTAGCACATTCCATCCAGGAGAACTTTGCATGCTGTGTAGAAAAATGAACAAGTGGACAATTATTCCCTAAAAAGAAGGGGTCAGGTAAATGAGACTAGCTTTAGATAAGACTTTGCTATAAAAAGAAGGGACTGTGCAATCTCCCAATATCTGGGTTAGAGCAAAGCTCCAGCACTTCCCCCTTCCTTTCAGTTTATTCATTTTCATCTGGAAGTGTCCCACTCATAAAGTGCACAGATCCAAAAGCAACAAATCAGAAATCACACAAGAAACAAAGCTTTGGAGAGAACCTTTACCAGGCCATGTAAATTCAACTCTTCCTCTGGCTTGGAGTGTGGAAGAGGAATCCTCCCAGCACTGCAAGAACTCTCAGGTGGTTTGGAAATTGAAGCATGTGCCAGAAAACAGGAGGTTTCATTTAAAATAGCCATTAAGTAGTTAATCAGTTATGTAATTTCAGCCTATGTTTAGGGTGCTCCAGCTACTTCTCACAGTCACTTTATCCCACAAACTAAGAACATCCTAACGTGCAGGAACACTGGGCATTCCTAAGGCAGTGCAAGCGCTCTGTCGCCTGGCCAGCTCATTCACTGGTGTAAATCCATCAGCTCCATTCAGAAGAAATATTCCATGGAATAAACCCAGTCATACTACGGCAGCGACCCTGTGGGGTCAGGCAGGATGTCCCATTGTGCTCCTTCTTGCACAAACACAATGGGGTTCAGCCCCTGGGGGCAGAGCCTCTGTCAGGCTGTTTGTGCCTCCTGACATGGTGTTCTGCAGGATGTTTGTTTTCAGGTCGGGGCACCGTACGTGCAGACAAAGGTTCACAAAACAGGGCGTGCTTACAAGGCCAGAGCCACGGCTATCAGGCACACCTTTCTCAAGGGACTGACCAAATGTATGGTTCTCTGCTCCAAAACAAAGAGCAACTACACTTCCAAGCGAATTTTGGGATATGCACTTCTCCTGGAAGTACACTGTTTCTTTTTTAATACTGTCACATGCATGTATCAGGAATATTGAAAAATCCAGATGAATATCTGGTTCTTCTTTGATGCTAAAAGGAAAAGTTATTGAGACTAGTGTTTCACCCCTACATACTTAAACTAAAAAGCCAGACCATGTGTGGTTTGCAGGAAATCTTTCCCGAATTTGTATTTATTAAAAAGTAAATGAGGCAGCATCTCATCTCAAGGCACCTTCACCAGGAGTGGGAATGGGAGCTACTGGGAAAATCAGCAGCACTGCATGTCTTTCTCACAAATACAAAACCGAGCTGTAAATACCACTCTGGAGATCACAAGGTTTTTGAACAGATCCTTCCAGTGAGCAGAAAGCTCGTTACCACGGGCTCCATGTGGTGGGTAACCAAGGCCAAGGGGAGAAGTCATACCTTGGCTCCTCACACCAGCCAGAGGAACGTGGAACACATCCACAGGAAAGAACTACAAATGATTAAGAGCTGCCCTAAAAGCAATCCTGCCCCCTAAATGAAGGGTCATCAGAATGAGACCTGTGCAGCCCCATGTGCCGTGTAAGGCTGGGAAATCCAGCTGTGTGACAGCAGAACAGAATTTTATTCCAGGTTTTTTGAAGCACCACCATGACTGACACAAATGCTCCAGCTGGAAGAAAGCCAACAATTAAGCAGGATTCCTTAGAATGTGGAGGTAATTTTAGCAGAACAAGAAATGCAGAAGTATCAGTGAGTCCTGAACATTCCTCCAGGACAAAAATCTATTACTTCATATAAGTCCATTAAAACACTTCATCTAGCCCCTTTAATCCCTCTTAACAGATTTGCTTTATCACAGACAGAGGAGCTAATCCTCTCCCACCTGTCTTTATGATATGGAACCATAAACAAGAGCAAGTACTTTTTATTTGTTAGGCATTATCCCCCCTCGGATAACGCCCTCACCCACCCCAGCATTAGTGTAATGGAGCCGTCTTTGGAGAAACACCCCAACTCTGAGGGCAAGTTCTCACCCCAGCCATGGATTCCTCCAGCATGGAACATGGAAACTTTATCTACCCACTGTTTGTATTGCTAAATTTTTGTTTCCTAAACTCATCTCTTATCACGAGTTTCGAGACACTAAGCAAAGCAAGAATTCCAGCTTGCTGGACTTCCCTTTTTCCTTCAACCCAAACCTTATGCATCCGAGGCCTCTGCTGTTAGAACCAGATGGCAGCCTCGGCCAAATCCATCACCCACCCATGCAATTAGGTCAGTAGGCCAGCTGAACTTACTGCCTAATTACAGCAGCATTTTACACAGAGTTCTCTTGGCTTCTCAAAACAACATCTCAAAAATATCAGAAGAAAAGTAATTTGTATGGCCTACATTGCAGCAGGCTCTGACAGTCTGGCACTTTGCAGTGCACATGGAGGAGTAACCTCGAACAGACCCCTGACAAATTTTGGGTTGAAGGACTGAAATCTGCACTTCAGTGCCCTAATTGCTGGAAATCCCCTCAGCAAACCCCCTTCCAATAGAACACTGCATCCTTGGATGGCCATTCCACTCTGGAAAGTAGAACAGACTACAGTGGCTGACCACTCGGGGCATATTTAAAGTAACCTGTGTCTCTTCAGGCTGTGGAGGCTTCACAGCTTCACTTCATCCAGCTTGCTCCATTCTCTTTGAGCTGGAAAGACATTCATGTGCTCTCACGCAACCCTGCATGGTTCTACACCACAAAATCCATCTGCCTGAATGAATTCCCAGTCATTTCCATGACATAATGGCAATGACCTTACGTTCCAGAGAGTACCTGAAAGTGAACTCAGATATATTTGTATGTTAAATACAAAGCATACAGCATCTAACCCAAGAGAAAAACACATGCTTCTCACTTTTCTAACACTGCCTGCTCTACCTGGCCTTTAGAAAACCATGTAAGACCTGCAAGGAACTGTTTTCTTCTCATTGCTGTGTAAGTCCAAGTCAAATTTTTCTCCAAAGGAACTGCAACCTCAAGTTATTCCCAAAATCTGGTTAGTAAAGGGAGCATTAGTGTGACTAATTAGAGCATAGCTTTTGTTGATTTTGTTTCAAAAAAGAGATCTGAAACAGTGCCATGACATAGCTCCTGATGGAAGACAACCATTAAAGGATGGAGAACACGTGGGTCCTTTGGGATTTCTTCTCTTCTGCTAGGAACCAACCCAAACCCCCGGAGAAGTCACCTGGCTGAAAAAAAAGAGACAGAGGTACAGAGGGTAACATTTTCCTCGAGGAGGCACAAGCAGCACCCTTGGAGTACACGCCCGGAGCAGGCAGCTGGCTGTGATCCAGCTGTGAAGAGGCAGTTGGCTCCGTGTTCCCGGGTGTCAGCACACAGTTACCAGTGGCCATCTCTGGCCAGCGCCGGACAAGGCCTCCATTGTCTCTGCGGGGCTGTTTGCAGCTGTCGCTGTTAGAGACGCGCGGTGATAGTGAAGGAGCGTGAGTCCCTGCTCCTCAGGAACATTCTTCTCCTGGCTTTGCTTCTTCTCGGGAAATCTTGGGAAGCAGAATTCGTGTACATCCACTGCTGCCCCTCGAGCCCCCCAGCCTGTCACTTCTGTCACACAGAGAGGAGCAGCACCGCCCACATCCTGCAGAGCATTCCTAGATGTACTCAGAGGATGATTTCATTTTATACCTCTCAGGGGTGCAGTGCGCTGTTTAATAAAAATGCAGCTTTTCAGTCAGCTCCATTCCATGACACTGCATCAGCTGGGATGGAATTAACTACAAAAAGGCGAGCTTATTCAAATCATTACCGTGCTGGGAGTCAGAGCAGCTTGAATATGGCAATTCAAAGCAGCAGGACTTAAAAAAAGCAAGATATGACACATTTGTCAAGTCATTGCTGTGTTATGAAGTGGAGTTTCTCTAGAACCACTTACTCTGAACACCATGTGAAATTACATCCATTTAAAACTTTTAAAGTTCAGGAGAATTGTGATGTAACCTTGACCCACATGAGGAAAAGAATGAGGTCTCCCCATTCAGTCTTAATGAAAAGCTTTTTCTGTTGAATGTGTGTTAAATGGCCACAAGTAGCTGTGACACTTAGGTCACCCTTAAGAGCCTTTAATTTAAAGACAGAAGATTCAGTTGACATTGGAAAACGTATGGGAAAAGAACCAAGTAAGTCATAGACATAGGCCCAAACACACACACACACACATTCCCAGATTTCAAAGCTACCAAACTACAGCAACTCAATTGCTACTTTTCATCCTGCCTCTAGCTTTTTATTTAGAATTGAGGAGATTAATTTCTTCAGCTGCTGCACCATTTAACCAGCCAAGAAGTTCTATACAGAAAAATTTTAAATGGCTTTGCATGTTAATGTGGTATTCCTTAAGAAACAACAAAAAAAAACCACCCCCAACTTGGAAGTTGTGGTTTCCTCCTCCACAACTGTATTTCCAAATGCTTTGGTAAATAAATAGAGCCTCCATTTCTTGGCACTGTTAAGCACAACATAGATTCAATTGCATTAAACATCCCGTAGCAAAAACTTACTTGATATATAGTTGGCTTAAACTTAAAATTAGGTAAACTAAACTAGAGCACAGACTAGTGGCTTTGAAGTATCCATAGAGGTTATTTGCCACCTGACAGACCTGAAGGAGGAACAGCCCAGCGATACACACACGTAGCTCCCAACCTGTCACTGTAACAAAAGAACTCCAGAGCCATGTTCATTAATTAATATATTTTCTGCATTATAGTTAACATATGTACTTTCTTCGTGTCATCCTTATTTCGTTAAGTATTGATATTTTGTTATATTCAGACATGAGTACATTTTCGAAGTCTTTTGCAATAAATATCATAAAATAATAGAGATTCACATAATAAATATTCTTTACAATAAAAAAAGTTTTAACAGACTTTTGTCTTAAAAATAGTTGGGATTCAACTTTGTGTTTTATACATAAAATATACAAAAAAGGACCACAATTTGTGGCTAAGGCAATAAAACAGGGACAGAATAAAATTATAAAGTAGAGAGCAGAGCTAAACCCACTAAGCCAAAGGATCACAAGAGACTTGAAGGATTCAAGAACATTTAGGTGACTCAATGACACCTGAAAGATGTTTGGATATATGAACACCACCAACTTTAATATCAACTGATACTGACAGACTATAAAAACAGGATTAGGAGGGTGGAGTGAGCAATATCCTTCAAAGACTGGACAGCAAAAGAAACAAATGAGTATGTTGCAGCCAGAATGTCTCCAATGTGAAGATCTACATAGTGTAGCAAAAACTGAAGTTACATTGAAAATGGAAAAAAAAAAAAAAAAAAGGAGGCAGGGCAATTCTCAGGTCTGAGAACGTTCCAAAAGTTAAGACAAAAAAAGAGGGGGGAAAAAAAGATGCAAAAAGAAGCAGGCTGCTTATAGAAGAGTCAGGCCTTTCATTTGGTGAAGCCTTTATTTTACATCCCTCTCCAGAAAGAACACACACAAAAAGTTATTTCACAATCCAGCTCACTCAGGAAAGTTATTCTTCCTTGGCACCTGGGAGGTTAAGGAAAAAACCCATAAATTGCTGAGAACAAAAAAAACAAACCATCTTTGGGAAGATATTCACAGAGCAAGAAGCTTCAAGAGCCCAGTGAGCCCTCACTGTCTCTTTCAGGAGTGGTTCAGTTACAAACTCAAAAGACCCCGCCCAGGCGAGCAGCAGGTGCAGATACCAGGTCCACACTTACCAAAGAGCAGCAACGACTGCGTGAAACGCTCCACACTCAGCCAAGTCAGTAGGAGGAGGAGAGCAAAGATGCAAGGGGGAGAACTCATGTATCTGAAGTTGGGGAGACAGAAAGGAAAAGAACAGTCCTCCCAAAGTGGGAGAGGAAGGGGAAGAAGAAAGATGGGGGGGGAAAAAAAAAAGTCAGCTACAACCTGAAAAACTGAAGTTGGAGGAAGTAAACCTCCCTCCCAAAATCATGAGGGCTTGCCCTGACCCCGGGAGGGGCAGCTCTCCAGTTTACAATAGACCGTGTTGGAGTTCTTGCACCGGCACCCCGGACGATTGACGCGGTCGTAGCACCCCCGGCAGAGTTTTAGGCATCCTTTGGCCGGAGGGTAGCAGAGCAAGCAAGGCAGAAACAAGGACATGGCTCCCATGCACAGGTACCTAGAACAGCAGTGTGACTGGGAGCAGGAGCAGGGATTATCTGCGTACGAGTCCCCTTCATCGTCGTTGGAACAGTGGTAGAAGATCCCTTTGACCAGGCACATGCAGGTGCCGTACTCCACCATGCTCTCGGCCGAGCACAGGCACTGCCGGTTGCAGGCCAGGCAGGAGGGCAGGGCCCGCGGCGCCGTGCACTCCCCGCACTTGCACTTCCCGCACTGTTCGCAGATAAACTTGTGCTGCGTCAAGTCCTCTTTCAAAGGCCCCTTCAGATCGTCCACGATCAGGGCCGACTGCTTGGGCTGCGCCCGGATTGTCCGATCGGATCTGTGGCTGGAGCCCGGCCGGGACGGCGGCGAGCGCCCCAGCAGCCCTTGCTCCGAGGAGGCGCTGCTGTTGCTGCCGGAGCTGGCCGCGCTCCCCGTGCTGGTCGATCGGCTCAGGACGGGAGCCCTGGCGTTATGCTGATGTGCCACGTGCCCCGCATGGCCGGGCCTGTGTTCGTAGTTATTATTCACATTAATTGGTATAATCTCGTGAGTCCTTTCATGCTTCTCCTGCCTCGGTGCCGTCCGCGGACCCGATTTTTTCACCACCGACGGCCCTTCGGTGTATTCGTTGCTGCCCCTGATGGCCTTGATCTGGTCCAGTGACAAGATGGTCGTGGGCTGGCTCTCCCTGTCATAGTCCAAGCGCTGCCGGCTGTCCAGGGAGGGCTGCTGAATCACCACCAGGGAACCGCCGCTGCCATGCTGACTTTGGGGCTCCATCTGTAGTGATCTCTGCTGCTGGCATTCAGCGGGAACCTGGCATGCATCTGAAATCCTAAAATAAGAAAGGAGACAGAAGGTGTAAATAAACACTGCGTGTGTACATATACACACACAAGATCAAGGGCAGCAGAGGGATAAAGCACGGGATACTTTCTGAACACAGAAATGATCTGGCAAAGCCCAAACTGCCCCAGCCACCTGGTACTGATCACTTTCAGCAGGGGATTACAGCAATGCTGAGGATCTGGCCAAAGTCCAGTAATGGGGAGAGTCTGGGTATGGCATCATAGATGAGGAATGCAAAGGAGACCCCATGCCATTAAAAAAAAAAAAACCTTAAAAAAAAAAATCCAGTATTAACTTGTATGCTTACTTGGCAAGCCATGGGAAGTGCCTCTCCCTTGCTACTGAACTCAACATCTGTCTCTAGCAACAGCAATTCTGAATGCCCCCGAAACCGAGCTGGAAACAGCCAAGAACACCACCACGTTCATGTTCCGTATGGCAGAGTGAGGAACGCGCCCAATTCTCACTCTTCTGTCTGAATCTGCAGCATCAGAAAGCTCCACAGATTTGCTTCCTAGTGCATTTGGAAAGTCTCCCTCTTAAAGTGACGTATGTGCATTACAGAGTCTTGAACTAAGTGCTGTCAAGTGGCCAAGACATTTTCTATGAGAAAGTAACTCAGCCTACGGATCTAATATGCTCCTTTATAAAATTAAGGCAAGGGTGCAAACAACCTGCTTTCAAATATTTCCTGACCACAGGCCGGAGTGTGAAAGTATAATGGGGTAGAAAAGGCTTAGATGAACTAGGTGTCAGCCAAAAGTACCTGAGGATTCATAAGAATGTTAAGAGCAGATAAAAACCCCTCAACAACAACCTCAAAACACAAACAAAGAACAAATCCATTTTCACAAGATAGATTAAAAGCTTCTCAAATAAACAGAACATCTGCTAGTCTATCTTTTAAATAGTAGGAGAACAGAAGAGATGTTACACATTTCCATCCCTTTCCTAGCTAGAGACATGAAGATTGCAACACTGACTGAGAAAACTGCAGTGACAGTTCTGTACCTACACGAAAATGTAGCTTAGTATCTAAGTGCCACATTTATGCAGGGAACCAAGACAACAAATTGCTTTTCTTTACTGTCAGCTGAAGGAGAAGTCCCTTTTCACTCCCCCCGAGATGTCGTAAGTGTTTACCTGAAAGCAGAGAAAGGTAAGTGCTATCAAGCATTTCCAAAACTCATCCAATAATCCTAAGAAAGTGTCTTGCCTACCCAGACCACAGCCAGCACGGAGCTGTTCCCCTCTCCACAGAGAAAAAGGCACCGCAGTGCAGAAGCACAGAAAGAACAAGAAGAAGAAGAAAGGTTTCTCCTAACAGGCAGTCACCATGGGCAGAAAGTGACAGCTTCTGCCGGGACACAAAGTCTTTGTCCTCATCCAGCAGTCAAAGATTTCATTTTACATCTAATATCACCTGTGTGGGCTTTGTGGTCACCAGATTAAACAGAAACCCAAACACTCTCACTTGTAATTCACAGAATAGAATCACAGAAGGCTTTGGGTTGGAAGGGACCTTAAAGACCGTGCAGTTCCAAAGCCCCCGGCCATGGGCAGGGACACCTTCCACCAGACCAGGTTACTCAGATCCCCATCTGACCTGGCCTTGGACACTTCCAGGGATGGGGCATCCACAGCTTTTTCCTGTGCCAGTGCCTCACCACCCTCCAGCAAAGAATTTCCTCCTACCCCACACAACAAGCCGCCTTCTTCACGAGCACTGAATACAAATCCACAACAGAGCAAGGGTGAATGAATGCGAAAAGGGAAAGATTTACAGCTGTACCAGCCAGGAGCCGGGCTCCCTAGGGGATGAAAAACAATATCCCAAGAAAATGCGAAAGACATCCAGTGCCATCTTTGGGGGAAAAGCGCAACATCAACGCGGCGCAGACTGACAAGCCCAGCTGCAGACCGGGGCGAGAGTTGAACCAGCCACCTCCACCCCCGCGCAGATCGCTCGTAAACTGCTTCCCCCCGGACAATAAAATAAAAAGGAGTAAAACAAAATAATAAAATAACGTACAGCGCAGGCGGCGAGAGCCCTCACGGTTCTGCACCCGGGGCTGCGCTCCCTCCCCGCACCTGGGGGGTGGGATCCCGCTTCCCTCCCCTTCTCCACACCCGCTCGGACACGCCGCCAGCCCCCCCGTCCCGCCCCGCTCCCCACAGCCCCGGGCGGGCGGCGGCGGCGCGGCGCCCTCTGCGCCCCGAGCGGAGCGGAGCGGATCACGGCGCTGACGGAGAGGAAGGAAGAGGAGGGGAAAAGGGGAAGAAAAAAAAGTTATGAATGAAAACATGGGCGCTTTTTTTTTTCCTTTCCCTCCTTCTCTCCCTCTTCCACAGGGGAAGGCAGATCTCAGCCCGGCGCTGCCTCGGGAGGGCGGATTGCCTGGCGCTTAAAGCAGCAGCCGAGCGGCCGCTCAGCCCCGGGGGTTCCCCGCGCTGCGGCTCGGCACCCCCCGCCTCAGCCCCTCCGGCCCCCACCTGCGAGGAGCATTTGGGGATGTTTTTGACGTTCTGCTCGTTCGCAGCCGGCCGCGGTCCCCAGCGAGCCTTCCCGCAGCAGCCCGGTGCCTCCATTCCGGGAGGGGGGCGGTGGGAAGGTGGTCGGGGCCGCCCCTCGCCGGGCGGGCGCCGCAGCGCCCCGCGGCACCTGCTCGCCGCGGCAGCGCCGGCCCCGGTGTGAGCGCACGGCGGGTCCCAACTTACTGATGTGCAGGGAGCCACCGGGTACGGCAAATCCAGCGGGCGGGGGGCGGCGGGGCCCCGACTCCTCGCCCTCCCGGCCCCCGGGGCGGGGAAGCCCGGCGGGCTGCGCTCCTCGTCCCCGCACAACCCTCGCTCGCCGATCTCCACGTCCTACTGGGCCAGCGGAGAAAAGCCCCGCTCTGCTGCCCGCCGCAGCCCCCCTCTCCCGGGGGTCAGCATGCAGCCGGCCGGGCCGCCCAGGGAAGCGGCGCTCTCCTTCGGCCGCGGCTCTCTCGGTCCGGAGGCGACGGCGAGCAAATCCAGCCCTTCCTGCAAAGCGGAGTGTCTGAATCGAGCCTCAGGCGGCTGCAGGCTGCGGCAGGCAGCGGGGCTGTTGCGATGCAGGTCTCTGGGAAGAGGCGGCGGGTGCGCGGCTCCTGCTCCGGCTGTTTGTTATTTCCCTTTGCGATCGCAGAGTGCAGGGCTGCGGTCCCGCTCCAGCGCTCGGCTTCACCGCATGGTCCTTGCCGCAAGTCCCGTCTGGCAAAGTGCAACCACAACCTCTCGTGCGAAAGATTTGGTTGGGTTTTTTTGTTTTTCGTTTTGATTTTTTGTTTTATTTTCTTTTAAAAGCAATCACAAAGCGGCTCTGGCTCTCCAGGCAGAGCTCAGTGAACTGCGAACGAAGCCAAAGGCAGCGCAATGCAATGGCCCTGCGAGCTCCCTGCACACAGCCATGTGCTGGCTGTCGCTGCCGGGGGCCGAGGTGACAGGCTCGGGGCAAGGGCAGGACGCGGCGGGGAGAGGCGGCCCCGCACGCCGCAGTCTGGCACCGAGGTCTCCGCAGGCTCGACAGGGTCGCGCAAGGCTCCGAGGCGCCGGAGACCCCGCGTCGGGCGGGACGTGCGAGCACCAACCCGGAGGTTCTCTATGAGCAGCGAATAGCGCCCAGCTCAGCGCTGCTGGCCCGGGGAGCCGAGCCCCGGCTCTCCCGCCCGCTGCCCCGAGGAGCAGCGAGTGCGGCTCGCCCGCACCTCCCGCACGCCTCGCAGCGCGGTTGCCCCCAGCGCGGCGCGGGGAGCCCCGGCCGCCCGCCCGCACCTGACCCGGCGGGAGGGGGGTGTGCGGTGCGGCGAGCGCCGCCCGGGCTTACCT
>VXAZ01010417.1:890034-914310 GCA_013399875.1 Gymnorhina tibicen | reverse complement strand
GGCTCGGCCCAGCGGAGCTCGGAGGTGCCCGGTCCGCACGTGCTGCCCCCGCCTGCGCTCGGCCGGGCGGGCAGAGCCGGGGCCGCGCTGCCGCCGCGGCACCGCCGAACACGGGGCTCTGCTGAAGGGCTGAAGTTCTGCCACGCTCCTTTGACAGCGTTACAGAGTGATTCTTCTCTGTCTTTTACCATCATCGCCTTTCAAGCCAGGTGGAACCAGCTCTTCGTTTATATTCACAAGGTATTTTCTGCTTCTTTAAAGCCTATCGCAGAGGCAGCTGAGGACCTCGGGAAGCATTCACTCTTGTCATCCTGCCATGAGATAGGAAGCGGCTCTTCCCAGCCTTTTACGGCTGGCACTGCAGCATCAAGAGATGATACGGGTTATTGACCCGGTTATCTCTCTCCCGCCTTTCCAGCCCTGCCTCGGCAAGGTCCTATCCAAAGCTCACCGCTGCATCTCTGCCATGGTGCTAAAGAGATACAGGGATGTTTTCCAAGCCAGTAGTTTTATGGCCAGATACTATCTTTGATGAATGTTTTTGGGGGGGGGGTTGTTTTGGTTTGATTTTTTTCACTAAGTGGAGTACTTTAACAAGCCAAGAAAATAACATGGGAAAGTGATGTAAAGCACATCAAACCGCTGAGAATTATTTCGTAACAACATGCAAAGTGTTGGAATGGTTGAGACTTCCAGTACTTGGCTAAACACCACTGCAGCCCTAAGTTTATCTGAAACATACTAACAAACAATCTCTTTCACAAAAACCCCATATTCTCCCACCTTTTGCCCCAAAGAAAAGAAGTATGTGCTAAGAATGTGTGGAGCTGCTTAGCGGGAACATTCATCCAAAAGCAAACAGTCCCAACAAACAGGAAGATACCAGCACAAAGGTGGTGCTCAGTGACAGTCTGTGTACCCAGCTTGCATTCGTGGATGTAGCACAGTTGTTTTTCATTAAACTTCACTGAGCTTGGAAAGAAATCACCTAAACTGCATTTCTGAAATTTTCATAATTATGCAAAACCTTTACCTGAACCACCTATTTCTCTATGAAATAAAATTTGTGTGCATTAGAGGTTCTATACTGAATACTAGAATATAGCACTAGTGGTAATACAACTTCTAATACTTCTGAGTTTGTAATTAACAGATTGCTGATACAGACAAACCCTAAATACCATCTTCCAATGACAGAGGCTCAAAGGACAAACAATGGCATAAAAATCCTTGGTGTGGAATAAAAATATTCCAAACCAGCATTAACAGTACTGGGGGATTTAGAAAACGTGGTTGTTCACCAAAAGCATTCTTAGGCACACCTCGAGCACAAAGTACAAAACCATTTTCAGTGAAATCCATCTGAAAACTTTGGAACTTGTAAGAGTTCAAATGAACAAAAAAATCCAACTGAAGAACCAAAATTACTACGAAAATGAAAAAAAATTATTCCTGCAGAGGAGTCTGAGTGGTGCAAGTTCACCTTGGAGCCTTTGGAGGTAGCAGGGCTCTCTTCCACTGCTGAAAACACATTGACCAATTGACTGTGTTCTCACAGAAGCCTGTATGCATTTTTCTTAGGATGCTACCATAAAAACACCTCAACACCTCTCACATCTCTAAAGCCAGTACCACCTTAAAAAACTATGCCAAGTGTAAGAGCTCGATGTTAGAAACGTAATACTGGTCTTAAATGGGTCAGTCAAATAACCAAGAGTACTGGCAGGTGTTTACTATCACCTGGCACCTGAATTAATACTTCAGTGAAAGAAGGGAAAACCCTCCGGTGATATCCGAAGGCTCTCCACAGGCTCAAGCAAACACTCCTGCACCTCACACAAGCCCATCTCATTAGATTATTCCTGGAAATGGTAGCAGTGAGAAGTTCTGATTAGAAACAGGAGAGGTACATTCTGGAGCATAAACTGGCAATAATGGCTACATCCTGGCACAACGTTGAGGACTGACAGGCAGGAATCTGATGCAACCAAGTTATTTTCCATCTCCAAACCATCATCTTGAGGTGCCCCCGCTGACAACAGGTCAAGAGAGACCAGCTCTCTATGCCTGAAGTAAATCCTTCTGAAAAACCTGCCAGAATGGTGTTCAAGAGACTGAATGATAGCCAAGAGCAGTGATCCAATCTCTGTTTCCACTTTCACTTTGAGGATCACATACTGGAAATGATCCCCACCTTCTGCAGTCAGATGCTACTTCTCCCTCATGGCAACCTCAGAGTGCCAAAAGGTGGATTGGACAGAATAAAAGCAGAGTCCGTCCTTAGCTTTTTGTTTGGTTTTCTTCCTGAGCCACACCTAGAAGCAACTTTTTTCTCTAAGTGCCTTAACTGACCTTTGTAAAGATGCACTGGATAAACTGTGATCCTCCCACTGTCAGTAACAACTATTAGCATGGTGCATCCCACCTGGGAATATTACTCTGTTTTACCCTAAGCAGCATCTCTTAGCCCTTGCTAAGGCACAGATCCCAGTCCAGAAGGAGGACACAGACTGAGCCCCAGTCACAAAGCCAACATGGCTTTGAGGAGACTCAGCAGAGAAAGTGTTTCCCTTTATGCAAGTTACTTGTCACTTCATAACCAATCTTCACAGCTGCAACAACATTTCTAAAGTTACAGAGGAATTCAAAGGCAATTAAACACCCCCCTCCATCAGCATTTATAATAAAATTATGAACCAAATCGTTGTGCCAGTCTTACCTGTAGCATGTGTAAGTCAGGCACTTCCCCCACCAGTGATGATCTTGCAGATGTGCTGTCTAGAGAACCGACTGGAACCCCAAAGCTTTGCATGTCAGCAGCGACTTTGAGGTTGTGTCAGGTGGAACTTTGTAGCTGTCACTGCTTGAACAGTCTCGGAGACTCTCAGTGCTTCTTGGGGTAAGAACAGCATAACTAATTTTTTAACACACCACTAGGCCTATATATACTACAAGGCAAGAGGAAAAGGCCTCAAGTTGCACCAGTGGACATTTAGATTAGGTATGAGGAAAAATTTCTTCACTGAAGGCATTGGAACAGGCTGCCCAGAGAGCTGGTTGAATCACCAACCCTGGAGGGATTTAAAGGTGTGCAGATGTGGCACTTAGGGACATGGTTTAGTGGTGACTCGGCAGCACTGGGTTGATGACTGGACTCCATGACCTTAAAGGTTTTTTTCCAACCTAAATGATTCTATGATTTAAAAACCCCAACAAACCAACAAAATCCGACAACAGCTATGAAACACTGCTGTAATAACAAGCGCTGTGGGCAGTTTCTCAGCAGCTCACGTGAAATCTTGTCGGCCCTGGCTTAAGCTAGTGCATGAGACAAATAAAGCTGTCCCAAGAGCCAAACACCTTGGGTGCCGTGGTGAAGGCATACCCTGACAGGTACAGTGAATCACTTCAGGGCAAGGAAGAGAAAGCGAAGGCTGATGTGGTAGCGTTTCCCATCACACTTTCTACCAGACAGGTTGACCTTTATCTGAGATCAAAGGCACCTGTGGCTGGGGATTTCTTCAGCTCCTGTGCAGTGGCTGTTCTCAAAGCTCTCTGAAGACACGCAGCCCGTGCGCCGCTGCCTCTTGCCGTCACTGCGCGGGCTGGGGAAAGGCACACAGGAAATCCTCAGTTACAAATAGAACCTGCAGTTTTCACTTCAGGAGATAACATCAGTTTTTCTTAGAGGCAGAGGAGACAGTAAAAGGCAGCAGCCAGGCAAACCTCCAAGAACAAAGGGACGAACCTTGACGTGAACCTGCCTCATGAACATTTGAATGTGGAATCAAAGCACCGGGGGAAACGCTCCAGAGAGAGGGGTTTGGTCTGTGCCCAAATTCAGTACAAATTAAACAGAAAGAAAATGCCAAGGTCTATAAAATAGGCTGAGAGTCTGAGAACACACTTTCCCTTCCCCATCTCTTGCATTGTATCAAAGAAACCGGTATTTTCCTTGGGTAACCAGAGGCAAAACTTCACTCTCCTAAGGGTAGGCCACAGCAAGTCTCTTCATTTTCCACTACTCCTTTGCCATACAGGCAACTGGTACCTTTACACCTCTCCTTCAGCTATCCATAGTTACTGTTTTCTGATCAAGTTTAATCTTCCTTAGAGAACTGCCTCTGTAGCCTTCATGGTTAGCTGCTACACAAGTTGTCCGTACTTACACAAAATACTCTGCTAACCTACTGACCATGTCTTCATTACTTTGTAGTAACTGTTAACTATTTTAGCTAATATGACTTTATCTGCCTGTATAAACAGCTCCGTGAAAAAGGAAAATTGTCATTATTGCTGAATACCAATAATAACTTACTCCCATCTACCATAAATTACCTGCAACTCCTTGTCTCCTGTCCTAGTGCTGAGCGAACTGCCTTTTACCACCCAGTGAGACACAACTCCTCGCACAGACACAAACCCTTCCCATTTCTGTTGGAGAAGTGGCCGCTCCCCAGGAGTGGGCTGCTTTACTGGGGGAAGAGGAGAAGCTCTCTGCTAATTTAAATACACAGCTCTGTGCATGTTTTTATTATCTAAGCACTTGTGGTGACTCGGGTGTTAGCACAGCTCCAGGAATGCCTCCTGTTTATCAGGTTGTGCAATCCGTCACTGTCAGCTGAAGGAGGTCTCAGGAGCAGCGTTTCTAATTTGATTTGAAAATATACATGGAAACCTGAGCCTGCTTTTAGCAAGAATGATGGGGTTGGCCTAATGAACACAATCTCTCTTGTCGCTCTCAAGAACAGTGTGTCAACAACCAAAGTTTAGGTTCCCTCCGTGGCTGCAGCAGCTTCTGTGGGGAAGCAGTAGCTTCACAACTTTGTCACTTTCTTGGTTCTGCTTTACCATCAAAAGGCATTTCAGTGAGATTTTAACAGGCAAATGCAAACAGGGAAGAAGTTCTTCCATGGATCCCCTGAAGAGAAGTTTGCAACAGGCAATTTTTGTTTTCACGGCAACTTCTTCCTCTGAGCCTTCATACACTTGTGTGTTACCAAATGGTGCTAAGAAAGTGTGTATCTAGAGAGCCAGTTCTCAAACAGCTCAGCAGTTGTCATTGTTTTCCCACCAGAAAACTGGCTACAGGAAAAGGAACATGCCACAGGAGCCACATGGATTTCTGGCCACAGCATCACCCTCTTCAATATTTACAGATTTTAACTTCTCTGGGGAAAAACCAAATAAACAGCCCCACACCTTTCTTTTACACTTTTATGGCTGAAAAGATAAATCTCTTACCATGAATCTACAAGACTACAGTGATAACACTCCGCGACATCCCAACAAGAGAATGATAAAATATAATTTGCTATTAACCTGTATTTTTTCATCCTTTTCCCATTTTCTGGGTCCCACTTCTCTGACAGATTCTGCTCTGCATGTGGCAATTCAAGTATAAAGTGCCAAGACACCCCCTGCATGTTTGATGTGGTTTGTTGTACACTCTAGAAGAGCTTGCCAGCCGCATCTTGGAATTTTGCTCTATAGTAACAACAACGACCTGTCACAGAATATTCAGTGTCAAGGGCCTGATTCTGCTCCTGGGGAAATCAAAGTTAACCTTGGTTCCCTTTGAGATTGGAGAAGTCAGGAGACTTTGGTATTTTGGAGACAGTGTAAAAAATATTATCCCTCAAGAGCCTTTGGGTTGAAAAGGTCAGATTTCTCCCACCAAAAAGGACTGGGAAAACCCTTGACAGTGAAGAACAGAAAACACACATGCCCCTGCACATACTGTCATGTTGCTGATGAAAACCCCCCTCATTTCCACTGGGGTGGGAGACAGGCTGCTCTAGTTCCACCCAAGCCATGGGGAAAGCTTGCACTGCCTCTCATGCTGGCTCCCACCCAGGAGGGCATGTACAGACACACACTTAACACAGGGAGGTTGTGACACCAGAAACTGTGTTTGTGTGTGTTGGGGGGGTGGTCCCTCTTTTAGATTCCTCAGTAACTCTCATTTTGAAACCATTCCCGTGATTCTTGTTTCTTTCTCTGATCAATTAAATGCTGTCCTTGAGAAACCAAAGAATTTCATTGTACAAGAACCACATCTACTACTGAAACATACCCAGTTTAAAGTATCTCAACGCCTACTCAGGATCCTGTATCTATTGCTGCCCAGGTTCAGTAGTTTTGAAATTTAAGCAGAAAATGTAATTTCCTCCTAAATTAGCCTGCCCACTAACCTTCCAAAACACTGCAGTGATGCTGCTGCAAGGTGACATTTCTTGGAGCAGCACTATAATACCAAAGCATTCCCAGGGGAGGGACTGCACTGTTGCCTACAGCAATCTTTCCATAGATTTACAGCAGTATAATCCAGCCTAAAAGAAGCATCTGAATAACTATGAGAACACCAAGTGTGCCCAGTGGAAAATTAGAAAACACGTCTTATATTAGCTTAGAACTGATGTGGACATCATTGCCTGGCTGAACTCAAGTGTTTGCAGCAATTCCCCGTCCTGTTTATTAAATAAAAGAAAAAAAAAATCCCTGACAACAATTCCCTAGTGGGTTCTAGTCTTTTCTACATGGAAGGCCAGAGACCTCAGAGTATTCAAGAAAGGTCATCTTCAGCTCCAGCAGCTATTGAGGTCAACTGCTCAGCTATTATTTATGTCCATACCTCTCAGAGTAGTGAAACAGCTGTCACCACCTGGCTGGATTTCAGCTCTGCAGAGGGCAATTATCAAAACCTAAACATCAATCTGCTAGAACTTATACACCACTCCGTCCTCATAGCAAACTAACATGACTTTTTAAATTCTCCTCCAAATGTCACATTTCCAGAAAATTTAAACCTTTATGCACCTAAGATCCCGTTTTCAGTACATTTTACCATATTCTGAGTCTTTGCTGCAGGTATTGTATGGGGGAAAAACAAACAAACCAACACCACACCTTTCTTTTACTCTTTTATGGTTGAAAAGACATGGAAAAGATCTCTCACCACAAGCCTACCAAGAGCACAGCAGCTCAGCAGTAGCACTACTCATATTTCATCACACACAAACAGTGTGAAACATGGGAAGTAAATGGAAAACAACATTTTTGGAGCTGGACTGATGTCAAGAATTACCTTTCAAAACCATCTGCTGGTTTTTTTAGAACTTGCCACATGAAAAAACAACAACTTTGAGTCAATTACAAACACTCCTGTAGACTCATTAGCTCCTGCAGACTTAATTTTCCAGGGTGCCAATTGCTATAAAGTAAAAGTGCTCAGCACTTCTTAAGAAGACACAGAAAGAATCATTTGCTCAGAGAGTTCTTTCTAAGGAAGGAAGGGACAATTTCTACTGTCAGACCTCCCTGGGCAAAGAAAAGAGAGGTTGAAAGGAAGGACCATGTTAGGAAAACCAGGCTGAGATGATGAGAACTTCCAAGGTGTTCATTTTCTAAATCACATCCCTCTTGCCATGTGCTGTTAGGTACTTGGATATCCATATGTATCCTAGTTTGTGTTTATAAAGATGCAAAGTAAATATGAGAGATGCAGTAAATGTGGAATTATTGCCTGTTTGCTCCTTGAGGAACAACTAAAGCAGCTCTACTGTTCCTGTTAAAGGTAGCTTAGACAGCAGACAGCTGGTCCATCAGCTCTGTTTTAAACTTAGGCATCGGACTAAAAGGAAAAAAAGCCTGAAAAAAATATTTTCTCAGTGTATTTCATGACAGGATAGCTCAGCCAAAGCTTATGAATGTTACTGCATTACTTGTTTGTTTGAGGAAACTTGCCATGTTCCAAATCACCTCCACACCATCAATATTTTCAGCGCCAGTGGCTGCTCTGCTGAATTGTGTAGTGGAAAACAATCCTTCCTGGCAGGGAATGGGAAGGAAGCAGCACAACAACGCCTCTGTTAACAGAGATGACTTCCAAAGGTGTCACAAGAAGAGCTGACTAGGATAGTAGTTCCAGGGAAGCAGGAAGGTGGAAAGGACAGAAGTTGACAAGAGCTCAGCAGGAGTAGATCGATACAGTCAGACTGATGTTTCGTCAGAAAAGTGTTAAAAGCTTCTTTCACATTTCACAAGAGGATTTATCACTATAATTCCTCTGTTTTCAGCACCTTTCTCCCTGTATCCAAACACCATGCTTGAAACCACTTTGTTCTAAGTTATTCTCTGCTGGGAGGTAAGTGAACACCATCTATGGTGAGACAGGCAGTGACCGAGCTCCTGGAAAACAAACAGCTCTGTGGCATAGTCCGTATCTTGTTATTATATACATTACTTATTAGCAGTCATTAAATTAATTGTTGTATCTGTAAGCAACTAACAGAGGCTGATAACACCTGCACTGAGGGGGTGGCTTGGTGGGAAGGCCCAGAAAGGAGCAAACCTCCCTCTGTCCCTGCTTCTTAGGCACTGTTGCAGAAAGGCTTTGGCCAGGCTACATTCTGTTCTAACTTTGTCTTTCTCTGTTTCCCCACCCAACTTCACACAAATTCTTACAAAGGTTATGTACAGACTTGTACAAAATGGAGACTGACACTGGCTCTTGGAGGGTTTCCCAGAGCAAGTTTAACAGAGATTATATAACACGTTGCATCTGTGTTGGTTGGTTGGGGTTTTTTTATTTTTAATATAGATGTTATTACACTACCAGTTTGTCCTTCCTAGCTTAACCCTCCAACCACCCTTCCAAAACAGTTCATTATGTTTTTGCACAGATTAGAAACCTGAGGTTATGATGTGAGGTTTTTTCCAGCCCTCACTTAAGACAGGACAAGTGTGTTACAGCTGGAGGGGCTCAGCAAGTCATAACCACCATTATTTTCCTTCCACACACACTCTACTATCAAAGTCATGAGGGGAGATCCTTAACTGATGGAACAGTGGAATTTTACAGTTAACACAGAACTTTACTTCTTTATCCTATTTTTAAATCAGAGGTCTCAAAGTAGTCTGCACAGCTTGGGCTCAACTTCTGTGGCTGTGACCCTTCCTCCCAAAACAACCCAGGAGGGTAAATCCAGCTTAAAATCATAGGGCACTTATTAAGGATATTGAGGATGTTCAAAAAATCAGGCTAAGTCACATCCTAACAGAACTGACTGCAAGACATAAAGCCCACCTTTGTGCAAAGCCATCTCCAAGATGCTCTTCTTGTTATTGTTGCTGTGGGTTTTCCTTCTTCTCCATCTCATTGTTTTTCTTGTGGAGTTTAGAAATAAACAATGAGCAGACTTAGAGGAAAGGAGGAAATTTTCCATACATGCTTTCTAGTAATTTCTTTTCCTCCCCACTTCTCCTCAGATTTCTATTCCCCCAACTTCTCCTCTTCTCATTGAGAAAAGGGGCAGAATTCCCTTGCTCCCTCTTGATACCACTACTGGACATTAAATTTCTGAAAAAATCAGAAGAGGAGGATCTTTGTCTTTTCTGAAGTAATCCCTGCCACTTTTCTGTGCACCTTAAGTGCCTGAAAGAGTCAAGCTCCAGAAACCTGCTACTCCAGTGCTGATGGGGTTAATGAGATCAGAGCCAGATTCCACTTTGTGCTTAGCAGTGAGACACTTCCCACCACAGGGCCAGGATGACTGCAGCCCTCCTTCAGCTCACCTAAATCACAGCATCAAAATAACACAAATCAGCCCCTACTCTGATTAGAATCAGTATTCCCACTTTCTGTCTCCTTCCAACTCTGTCAAACCCCCCCACCCTTCCACATTAAAATCAGTCAGTGATGAATTCCAGGGTAATTTTTCTAATCCCCATGTTTATTTTCAAGCATTCTCTCCATCTATCCCTTCTCCCACACTCTCCTCACTGTCCTTAAGCAGTAAGGGATTCATGTGCTCCGAAGCCAGCGCTTACCTCCTCACCCAGCAGACAAAGTGATCCCAAAATTCAGCTCTCCAACAGCCAAGTAGGTAAAGAACAGCTCTCCCAGCATCTTCTCTTAAGTCTCCCCGGCCAGCCAGTGCAGGAAGGGGCCTAACAAAGCTGTATGCAGCCAATTGTGTTATCAGGGCACTTGGCACTACCAGCTGATCCTTGATTACTATTCATCCCTCGGGAAAATAAAACACCCCTTTGTAGGAAAAGTGTAACCGGTTACTATGAGGCATTACACATTAACAAAAGCAGCTTTTTACCAAAATCGCAGATGATGAAAGCCTGGAAGTGGAATCAGACCAAGGTAACCGGTTGTTTCTGCATGTTTCAGATAGAAAGCTGACAGTTTAACCAAGATTTTCACAGTGCTAAGAAGAAAGTGGTGGGTGAGTTGTGTCACGTATTTGTACATAAAGTGGTAGTGAGTTCTGTAAAACAAATTTTAAGGATGAAGTCGTAGCAACCTTTGTGGTGTAGCATCCTACATATGCTACTGCCAGCACTGCAGCAACCTCAGCTTTCACAGGGTCTTGAACATATTTAACAGCTCTTTTTACCATTTTCGTGCTTTTCTTGAAATCCACACAGACACTTTCAATATGCTTTCAGATTTTCCTTTTTTTTTAATCTAAGAGTACTGCTCGTTAAAGAGCACAGCTCTCTGAAAGGCAGACTTTACACTAGGTAGAAGGGTAGAATTTGCTGTCTTGGTGGAATAATCCCTACTTAGGTGGTGAGGAAGCATTCCAGAATATTAAAGGATTTGTTTGTTTGCTAATCTACTTAAGCACCCATAGGCTTTAATACCCACAGCTTGTGTGCTTTAGGGATCTTCCATGTCCACGGCCACTCTCACTGCCACAGCTCTGCATTAAAGCTGCAGATTCAGACTGCAAGCTGATGAAGGGACAACTGGAAAGCGCTTCATGGCTTTGGTCCACCCACCCACCAGATCCTGCTCCACATTCCTACATTTTAGGTGCAGTAGCAATGTACAGGTCACTCTGCTTCTCACATCCTGTGCTCCTGCATCCCACCCACCCAGCTCTGGGACAGGACAGCGATCCAAGCACCAGGAACCCCCTCACAGGCACTGAAAATGAGGCTGTGTGAGCACGTTTCACACCCTCAGTTTGGGGAGAACTCGCTGACAGGGAAGCAGGGTAGCTTTAAAGGCATTAAGCAGAGCAGGCTTGGTGTAAGCAGCTGCCCCTGTGTGAAATCTGAAGCTCTTGCCAGCGGTGTGGAGGAAAGACATGACCTCATTATTCCACAGCCCAGATAATCCGTTCCTGGATAAAGTGAGAGCTGACAAGTGTTTCACCTTGAATGTTATCAAAGCCCTTTCCACACTTGGCTGATGCAGAGCCATTTTACCAAACAGGGATGTGAAAACTCCTCAATGTTAGCAAAGGAGATAAAAAAATCCCCGGGGTGCGTGGTTAATGCCACACACAGGTATGAGAGGAAAAGACCAGCAGCATTTCCAGAACCATTTATGCAAACAGGATATATTTGCACAAGTTGATAAAATATTTTTCTCAATATATTGAGGATTGCCGCTCTCAATTCCTTCCATCTACCTCAAGGCACTTTCTCTAGGTAAGTGCTGAGGGGGTCTCCTGACATCAGCACCTCCAGAAAGGTAGTTCAGCTCTCAGCGGGGATAAATCACTGTCTGGACCGTCTTCTAGTATCTTCCCAGTGGTTGCCAACAGTGATTCCACTCCCCTAACCTTTTAGTTAGAGGAACTCAAGCTTTACTGCCATGGATTTTACACAGGCACACGCAGACAACACGCTAGCTGGTCTTCCAGTTTTGTTGGAAGAATATCACAGAATCATTTACGTTGGAAATGAACCTTTAAGAACATAGAGTCCAACTGCTGGCCGCACAATCAGTTTGAGCAATGGGGAAGGAGTTCAAGGGGAAGGAATGTCATCTGGTTGCCATTGCCTCTTCTCACAACACCTGCACTCTTGCTGGAGTCCTGCCATGCAAACACAGAGTGGGGCTCTCTCCCCCTCATCCCTCCTGTCCTTGGCAGGCCAGTTAACAGAGAAAACACACATCTCCTTCTCCTATCAGGGCTGTGGAGCTGTTGGATTTAAGTCTGTGTGGAAGAATGACACCATTTAAAATGTTTAACACAGAGCACATAAAGCCCTGGTGAAAACGTGCGGTTATGTTTCCAGCAGATGAGGTTAATAAATGAGCAGGTAGCACTTGCAGAAGGAGCAGACACAAACCCCAAGATTAGGAGGAGGTTTCAGCTGAAGTATTTGTCTTCCAGATGCTGACCTGCCAAATGGACAAAACATGCCCAGCCACAACAGCAATTCTGCCTCTTGTGCCTACTCCCTCGGAAAAGCTCCTTATCAAACTGCACACATTAAGATCACCTGTGGTATTGTCTTCCATGTCAAGAAAAAAAGGGCATCAGCAAAAGCAAAAGATTTGGGGTTCCTAGGAGACAAAGATTACTGCAATTCACTACAGCCGTAGCAACAATATTAAATACAAATACAAAAGGGTCACAATGCAAAACCGATTTTCCAAATGTATCCCACTGCAAACCACTTCCTGTGCCCCAGAGTGCATAAGCGCGGGAGCAGTCCCAAGGCTCAGGAGCATAAATGGAAGCACAGTCAGTTTTATTCCAACTTTGGGATCACAGGAAGCAAGGCAAATTCTTTGTGCCTGCTTTTTACTAATTCTTTTAGGGCTTTTTGCCAAGGTTGTGACACCTGTCAGTGGGTGACTCTTCGTCTTCCAGGTCCAATTCCTCCCAAGTTCTAGTACTACATACTAGGATACCACAACCCCTGGACACTGGCATTTCTAGTGCTGGCAGTTCTGTTTCACCCACACATCAGCTGCTTTCTCTGGCGGAGCCAGACACAACCAAAACCCTTCAGGGTCAGGCTCCACACAGCCCTGACTGCAATAAGCAGAGAGTTCTCCTGCCCACCAACCTATGTCCATCACTGAACTTCATCTTCATGGGCCCCTACAGGGCAAGACACCAGACCTGGCTTCCACTTTTCCCCTCTCCACACCCCATCAGCAGAGTCTGAATCCTGCTTCACCAGGAAACATCACTCCCAGCCTTCCATGGATGTTCAGTTGCAGGAGCATTGTTTGGCACCTGCCCAGTTTCTGGAGGGGAATCACCAAACGCTGACATTTAAAATGAGTAAAGAAGCTGAAAGGAGAGAGCCAGCATAAAGAATCCACAAAAATCAGCTTTAAGGACATAATATTTGAAAGGGCTGACAAGTCTAAATTCAATGATTTTGAATAACCTCTTTGAAATAAATGATCTTTATTCTGTCCCTGATGTTTGCCCTTGCACCTGAGCTTGGTAAAACTTACGTTCTGCTCTCATTTAGAGCAGGAAAATCATCCACGATAAACTTCATTCTTTCTTCCAGGATTAAAAATTGTATATCATACTTGCAGTGAACATCTGGTTTATGCATTAGGCAGAACACAGGACTGAAATTTTTTCAAGTTAAGTGAAGACAATTTTGCATTTTGATCATAAATATTCTCCTGGTCATTTCTGGCCAAACTGTCAAAAGACATTTTATGCCATTTTGCAAGAGGTTGTTATTGGAGGAAAAAGGTAGATTTTGTATTTAAACAAAATGTGCCTGAAACGTTGAAAAGTTGATTTAATGTTAACAATTCTGCAACTCAAGCAGTATTTGGGCCAAAAACCAGCTCCAAAAGATAATAGCAGGCAGGAAAAAGACTGTGTTTCTAAAGAACGTAAAGAAGTAAGCCTAGGAAGTCTAAGCAGTTAAACAGAGGATGGGACAGAGATGTTCTTCTCAGATGCCTTCTCTGCTGAGGTTTGCTGAGTCTCAATCCGTTTATTAAAATGAAATCTCATGGAAACACAACAACAAAACCCATCAGAAGAGAGAGAGCTTCTGTCTTTGAGTTGCTCTGCAGCACAGAGGTGTTCAGGCTTTTATGGGCTCACACTGCAAGAGATCTGAGTGGGTGCCAAGGCACGAGGTGTTCAGCAAAACACATTATGAGGAGTCAGCTCCGAATCAAAACTCCCTCCTGTAAACGACAGGAGATGCTCCTGGAGTGCTCTGTCCTACAGTGCCCTCATCAGTAAGTTCCAACGAGAGGCTCAGGGTGCAACAGCTCTCACCAAGCTGGATTATGAAAGGGCTGCGCCACCCCCGTGTTTTGACCAAAACCGAATTTTTGGTCATTTTCCAGAACTCTGGTAAGTGGGTTTCAATTTGCTCATCCACAGTAACAGTGATCTGTCCTTCGGAAAGAGACGGGGAATCATCATACCTTCCTTTGCATCTCAATTGATCAGTGGCTTGGGATGGAGTAGGATCCTGACTGGCATCAGACTGGCAAAGTTTTCCAAACAGAATTTTTTGGGAGCAACAGACGCCTGCTACGGACTTCGCAAATTTGTCATTGCTTGTTTTTTTTAAAGATTATCTTACTTTTTTTAAAAATCAAATTCCACAAACCCAAGGATAAAAAGGGGAGCTTCCTACATTTAAAATCACTTCAGGCATATGGGTGTGTATCAAGAGATTTGGTGCCCTGTGGATAAATGTGGTACCATACAGGTACAAGGATATATGTTTGCAGGGATGGGATTTTTCCCAAGGCAGAAACAGCAGACATGGGCCGGCATTCTCTCCTAATGTCCTAAAATTCAACGTGCAAAATTTCCCTCTGATGGCAGCAGTATTCCACAAAGGGACAGGGCAGCCAGCTCGCACCTGCCTCTCTTGTAGTTTCTCAGTTCACATTCACTCCTTGGTGCGTGTTCCCAATAAACCTGAGCACTTCCCAAGGAACGGCCATCTAGTTTTAACACTCATCTGGAGCACCACGTAGTGTTATTTTTAGGCTACAAAATCACAAACAGAATTCATTATTGGCAGTGAAAACTGCAGTCTCTCTTTCCTCCCTTCAGGAGCAGACACTAGAGTGAAGTGCCAGGGGATAAAGGTATGGCATTTAATTTCTGGAAACCTCAAAAATTTAAGGGTTATGATGAATGGTTCACATCCTGAGCTCCAAGCTGGAGTATGTAGAATTTAGAAAAGAAGGATAAAGTAGTTTCAGATGCAGCCTTGATCCCCAAGGCAACGTTTCCAGTTTATAATTTTCTTAATTCCCTCTGTCTGTTGGACTATTAAAGAGTCAAACAATGAAAAAAAGAAAAAACCTCACACACATCAGCTGAACTAAGTAAAGGACCCCCTTTTCCTCATCCTCTAATCCTTTACAGCAATAATAAAATTAAATGCTAATTACAGCAACAATAGGTTAGAATGAGAGTAATAAAAAAGTTGTCATTTAAAAATAGTAGATTTCTGTTTAACAGCTACAAAATGTGTACAGTGCGGAACTAAGTGAAGAGAGGAAAAACTATAATCAAGGTGAAGAAATTACCTTTCTGTTGAAGTTTGTGTTGGTTTTGGTTTACCTTTCCCTCAACTTTTTATGTCTGGACTAGAAAAGCTCAGTCTTTCTGTTGTGGGGAAAAAAGCTGAATATTAGTTTGCTTAACTGCATTTCATCCTGAGTGCAAGAGCAGAGAGCCCACAAGGACCTGTCATCATTTCAACAGGCGATATAACAAAGAAACAACTTGAGAAGATTTTATCTGTCCCTGAAGTATTTCGTGGTCATTTATAACAGTTTTTGCAAGGAGGTTTTCTCATTCATTAATTAGGATTCATTATGGATTTTAAGTGGCCAGCTTTAAATTATCTATTTATTTATCAACATTCCTGTTTATTTTGATGGAAACAAACATCAGCAACAAGAATCTTTTGCTGACAAGTGGCAGTGGGTTCAGGTTAGTGAAGGGGGGGACAGTTTTTAAGGTGCCTACCTGCCAGCATGTCTAAAAAGGAGTTGGTGAAGACCAAAGATAAATGTTTGGCTGTAATCAATCAGGCTGCCTCGGCTTTATCTCAGAAAGCCTGTTTGGCAGCTTTGCTGGAGATCATAAATCAAAAGATTCACAATAATTTTAAGCATTTTTTGTAATGAGGCCACTCCACAGGTCTGCACCTCACTGGGTTGGTCCCTGGGCTTAAACTGTGGTCAAGGCAGGAACAAATGAGGCAGTCATGGCATTTGTTGCTTCTCTATTTAGGGTCAAGAATCTACCAAAAATTCAGAATTTGATCTTTTTTTGGGATATATGGATATACACTGAGATAATCTGACTTAAACCAGAGATCTGACTACCTCTAAAAGGCAGGTTATACCACTGAAATGGTAAAATCTAAAGTTTAGGACAATGTCTGTGACACTCAAAACTTCCACAGGGACTTTTATTACAGTAATTCTACGTTCAGTTAACTCCAGACACTCCACTCACTCACAGTAAAAAACTCTTTGGCTTCTGACAGCTTTACAAAGGAAATCTGCCATTCACACAGTGAATGGGGTATGTATTAATTTGCCTTTCAGAGCGCGTGCAGTCCACTTTGCTGCTGGTAATCTGCATAAAACTGGATTAACGAGTCGGGAATCCTCGGGCTCACGACCGTCAGCGCGCTCCGGAAGTGCCGGCCCGTGATAGATTTGGCATGGATGTCTTCCTGGAGAGCTAGGAGGGCTGCTTCCCTGCAGACTGCTGTTATCTGCAAAGAAACAATAAAAAACCAACCACACAGCATTATTATTATTAATTATTATTATTATTAATATAATTTACATTACTTGAAGAAAGAGAACACAAGAACATCAAATCACTCCAAATGCCAAATAATCACAAGTAGAGTTTTTCCAACTTTTTTTTTTTTTTTTTAAATAAATGAGGTTGTGGGCGATTAGGACATCCAAGAAACAGGATATTGTTTGAAATTCAAACCACAGTTACATTACAATTCACATTACAGCATGCTGCAAATTAACTTGCTAATCATATTACCTTGTGTTAAACTCCCCACAACACCTGATAAATTCAAATCCCAACCACCAGCGATACATTTTCCCATCCCCAAAGTGCAAGAGCAGATATTCCCAGGCTCTGCAGGCACTTTTCCTTCCCAGCCTTGCACTGGGAAAGAAATAAAAACAATTAATTCCAAAAGGAGGCTTGGAGGAGAGGGGTGTGTGGAAGGGGAGGAGGGTTAAGGTCTCATACCCTGCAATGTGTTTTTAAGCTCTCTGGACTTCAGACAGCGGAAACAGACTGATGCCAGTGTCACTCTAAAGACACATTACTGTGGTGAAAGGAGCTTGTGGAATGAAAAGAGATATTGTGATTTCCAGTGCAACAGGGAAAACAGTGATTGATATTGACTGCTCCCTTATATCTGTAAATGAAAGAGCCAGCTGAAACACATTTGTCCGGCTATTCAGCATATTTTCTCTGTTTGTTCACTTACTGAAAGGAGTTCCCCTGCTTATGCTCTGCTAATGGTTGCCAAAGCCGTTTAGTAGCTTTTTAGGGGATTTAGCAGCATGTTTAGGAAGCTTTCACAAGAAAACATGCATGGATTTAGATGGCTTTGTCAAGTTACAACAATATTACTATTAGTTCTGTGCTGCTCTAATGAGCACCAAAGCTAAACACTGCTGTTACGCATTTTAATGCTTTTCAGGACTTCAGAGACAGCTGAACGTGGAAGCGCAGCTGAGATTTAGTGCACCAGCTTCTCGTGGAGATCACTAATACATCACCCAGAAAGTTAACAGAGAGGCCCTGGTCTTTCTGTGCAGGTTTTTCTCTAAGCAGACATTGTGACTTTGTCCCCATCTCTAACAGGAATATTAAGCTACTTAAAGAAAAAAAACCCACACCAGATCAAACTCCCCCCGCACTCACTCCCTGCCTGCCACTAAACCCAGAATTCTTTCACAAGGGAGAAGACTCTGGAAAAACAGATCCCAAGCATCCTGGACTCTGAACCCGTGTTGGCCTTTGAAGGAGGGGTCCACTTCCCCTTGATAAATACTGCACTAAGGCGACAAAATGAAGAGACCTTCTGGAAGTTTTCACAGGCATTATTAAAAAATCCCCAAATGTAGTCCAGCAGGTTTTGATTGCCCTGTTCTTCTCACAGAGACCATCACCCATCCACAGCATGAAATGCTGAAGCAGGGTGTCACTGACAAGGTGTTCACTTGTCAGCAGCTGTTTTACCGAAGGAGAAGTTGAATGAGACACTGTCAAGTTGCCACATCCAAAACCAAAGGAACACCACTGCCAATCCTATTTCTTCCCATTTCATTTGTACACCAATACACTCGATAGGAATTCGCCCATAGGCTGATAGTTCTGATGATGCTTTCACCTGTTCTCTATGCCCTGCCAACACCATCAGTAACAGTGATGATAATTAACCTCCAAAGGATTTCTTTTTGTTTTAGTTTTATTCTTTAAGACTGAGATGCAAGTTCTGTGATAACTGAAAATCACTAGACATGAAGAAGCACCAGAAAACTGTTTATTTTTGGCTTCTCAAGAGGATTTCAGCTGGTTTTAAGGGACAAAGAAAGAATTTTAAGGCATGAATTATTGTTCTCCCTTTTCCTGGCTGCACTCAGAATTTTTGTGGACTGAATCTTTTCTATATTATTGAGTAATAAACAGCAGGCGTTAAGGCACAGTGTTGAAAATTTAGGCCCTCGTGTCTGGTCAGAGTCACATGGAGTTGTTTCCATTCCTTGTCTAACCCAGGGGATCAGGTTTCTGAGGTAAGAGATTCAACAAGGCAAGTCTGATTATTTTTCTTTGTTCAAGTATGCAAACTTTAAAAAAAAAAAAGAGAAGTCCTCACAAGCATTCTCACTAGCTGGTAAAGCTAAATCACTCGTGGAAAGCAAACACAAGTAGTAGGGCAGCCACAGTGACAAGAGAGTGACTTCATGTGGTGACTTAGGTATTACTGGCCTTAGGTCACTGGTCTGTCACGGATATTCCTCTTCACAGCCATGTTAGGACATTTCTTACCAGATGGAGCAACTGAAGGGTTTTTAAATGTCATTTCTGTGGATTGAGGCAAAAAGGGAAGGCACCAGAAGGGGCTGTAACTGACAGCAGAGGAAGGAGACCCTTTGTAGCAAGACACGGATCTTTCCCAGGCTTAGCAGCACTCCAAACCCAGAAGCTGCACCCAGATCACCAGCTTTAAACCCCTGCAACAGGCCTATCCCCAATGAACTTCTCCTGTGACTTTCTTATATCACTTCTCCTTTTGGCCTCTACAAGATCATCCTGTATCAAGTGCCACAGTCCAATCATGCCTTATATAATAAAAGCACTTTTGTTTGTATTAAACCTGGCAATTTCAGCAAGCCCTCCTAGTCCCTGTGTTATGAGAACGGTGATTCATCTGCTCTTCCCTGTTCAACTTCCCTGTACCATCAATGATTTTACAGAGTTTTATCTCATCCCTTCTCAGTCAAGTCTTTGCAAGCTGAAGAGTCCTCAGTGACTCAGACCTTGCTCCTGCCCAACCTGTCCATCCTTCTTCCCATCTGCCATTGTTGCCTTGGCTCGTTCTGCCCTGAACTCTCACTGCTGAGTGCCTGAAGCTGTGCAGGGCACAGCAGGGGCTGTACCAGGCCACAGTTCTGTCCCTGGGTTGCTTGCAGTTCCTTTCTTATCATTGTATTTGTGCCAAGAGGATTTGTCTCAGAAAATTATCCACACTGCCTCCAGCATCTCTGCCCAAGTGACAATATCTAATTTAGGCCAAATTATTTGTGAATTTGAAGCTTGGGTGAGATTCTTTTTTCTCCATTGCATTTAGTAGGGTGAATAGCCTCTGCCTGTCTCCGTAAATGAATGCTGAGAATCAGCATTCCCCACATTACCCACCTGCAAGGCAATTCTTAATCAGTTTCAAATACAAATACAAATACAAGGGATCCTCATTTTCACCTTTTCAGTATACAAAAAAGAAAAGACAAATAAAAGCACAGTCTTTTGGATCTCTGTGTTTTGTGAGGAGTAGGAATAATGTCCTAGTCCTGTTCCAAAGGCAAAACTGCAGCTCACTGTATGGAGGGGCAAAATAGATATTTTGTGACTGCATCTGAATCCAGGGTGGCTTTCAGCACCCACTGCTAAGGCAGTAATGAAGACATGAAGTGACTGTCAGACATAGCAGTGATTAAACAACACACCAGGCACGAGGTAATTAAGCTGTAGCCACTCTAACTACATGGGTGCTGCTGCAGCAATGAAGAGCCAGCCACGTGGGGTAAAAAGCTGCTGAATCTATCAGTACCAGAATATCCCCTAGTTTGGTTATTAATATCATTATAAATGGAAGTTTAACAAACAGAATTCTCATTTTCAGTGGGGTCACAGCAATTCACTGACTGATGCATTCATCTGCTGCCTGCAGCCATCTCTTAGCATGGGAATAGTTTTGAATTCATGTATGAATAACAGTACATTACTTTCTTAAAGGACTGATTTATCATCTCAGGAAGTGCTTTAAGATCAGAAAATAAACAATTAATTTAGAATTCTGCTACAAAGCCAAAAAGGCACCATTATCAAGCTTTCCTGGGAGGAAAGGAGAATTCAAATTTGCTGTCTGAGCCATACACACACAGATCAGTAAGAAGCAAAGCCACACACCAGCTCACAACTATGCTGCAACCAATGATGAGCCCTCCAGAAGAAAAGGATTTACACCTAGTCGTTCCCTCCTTCCTCATTTCACTCCCAGCAACAATAAAACGCCCAGTGCCAGCTACCGTTCCCTGAATAAACAGCATTTAGCATAGCCCATCTTTCCCCCGAAACCAATGGTTACACTGGCGAATTCAGCTGGGCCGATTCTCCCCCATTCTGGCAATAAGCACCAACTCTTTCCAGCAGACTCAAAGTCCTTTTCAGCTTCTTTGTATTTAAAGTGCTCTAAATAGCTTTAAAGAATCTTAAAAAAAAAAAAAAAAAAAAAAAAAAAAAAAAAAAAAAAAAGAGCTTCTGTGTTAAAGCCCTAGGTATTTTCAAGAAAGTGGTTTTGTTAGGGCCGAGTGTGCTGGGAACACCTGTGAATGTCGGGTTTAATTGGGCTGCAGCTGGTGTCGATTGTGTGCGCCGTAACTGGCAGCCACTGCCTGGCCGTACATTGTGTTTCATTTTCCTTTTTCCTTCCTTTTTAACTCGCTCCTCCACCCCGCCAGTTAAAGTTGTAAGGGATTGTGTGTGAGAGAGGGATTAGGAGCCTGGAAACAAGAATAGTGCCCTGCGGGTTGTGAATAGCGCAAATCGGGGCGCTTCCTGGCGGAGCAGTACCTGCGAGGCTGAGCGCCCGCCGGGCACCTCAAAGGGAGCCGGGACCAGGTCTGAGGACTCGCCTTTCCCGCTTTCCCGCTCAGCCGGGGAAGGATAAAAGCTTCACACACTGTATTTGAAAAAGCCATGAATAACCCCCGGGTCTGGACATCTGTGTCTCACTCGGGCGAATTCCTGCCCTACCCCTGTGCCAGGAGCTGCTCCTGTGAGAGCAAAAGACTTATCCCCACAAAATCGGGAGAGTCGGAAAGCTCTCGGGACCCACCTGAGACTAAGGAAAAAGGGAGGCATGGATGCCCTTCCCAAGCGAGAAGCTGCGCCGTAGGCAGAGAGTAACTGGGAGAGGTTGCTGACTGTACTCTAAAATCCACATAAATAATTCAATGCAGCTCCGCAGCGCACAACTTTCCACAAGGAATTTGCAGAGGGCTCGAAGCAGTGCTGGGCAGAGATGTAAAAATACCTCGAGGTTTGTGCCACCCCCAGCAGGTCACTCCTGCTCAGTGTGGGGCGCCACGGCCCCGCTTTCCCCCTTCTCCTTTGTGCAGGCACCACCCGCTGCCGGCTGCGGGCTCCCGCCCGGCTCTTGTGCTGGCTCCGGCGCTAAGCTGGCCCTTTCATTCACCGATTCAATGCACCAGACCATCAGAAAACTAATCCAGAAATTTAAAAAAAAGCCTTAGCTTGCTGCTGGGGTATTGAGATGGGCTCAGGGGGGGATTCGACAAGTCGGCGTAGGAGGAATGGGGAGCACAGCAAGCGGGATGCGTCGTGCTCCAGGAGCAGAGAGCTGTTGGGGAGACCTGCCCTCGATAAGGTTGCTATTTTAAGATGTCACAAATATCAGTTTTTTTCTTTAAAATGGGCTAAACTGAGAGGGTCTTAGCTGCTGAGAGGTGAAGTTTTTGATGTGTTTCAAAAAGGCTTAAATGTAGCACTTCTCTTGTGTTTCAACTTCCCTGTTTCATGTATCAGCTAAAGGAAAGGCAAGAGAACAGGGCTTTTTTCTCTTCTCTGCACAAAGAAATTGTTACAGATTGCTCCAGATCTTGTTCCAGATAGAGGAAAAAGTTTCCAATATGGAATTATTGATCACCTTGTGATAAATTTTGACCTGTCTTTGAAAGACAAAGAATAACCCCATATGTGCATCTCTTCATTCTGCTCAGTTCTATGATCTGTAGATTTAAATGGGATGGATCACAGGATTAAAGAATGGTTAGGGTTGGAAGGCACCTTAAAGATTACCTAGTTCTAACCCCTCTGCCATGGGCAGGGACACCTTCCACTAGATCTAGTTGCTCAGAACCTGGCTTTGAACACTTCCATGGATGGGGCACCCACAGCTTCTCCAGGCAAAATTATACAAATTATACATCTGGACATTTTGCAAAGGGAAGATAATCTGTTCTAACCAGAAAATGATGAAGTATACTAGCATCATGCTTTTCAGACAGTATCCATTCACTCCTCAGATTCATGTACCAGACCATGGGAGCTATGGAGTGGATTTGCTTAGGATATGATCGTTGCTCCATAAAATTCTCCCAGCTGAAGTGTGCAAGGCCCTCACAGGCCACACAAGTGCCTCAGTGAGAGAGAGGCTTCTTTGATCTCTAAGCAGCTATGTTGTAAAATGTTATTAGCTTTCCTCAAGTTAAAGCACTTACATCTCTATGGTTCTGTATTTAGGAACACTGCCTTGGAACAGATGAGTTCCTACCCTCAGCAATGATAGTCTATAATTAGATATTATTTTTTATAAAAATAGAGACTTCTTTCTTCCTTGTTTATTAAAGAGAACATTCAGTATGAGCAGACACTGGACTGCATACTTTAAAACAGGTCTGTACTGATGAAGCAGCATCCTTGCAATTCTTAAATGGAAAGGACAGGTATTACTTTTTGAGCAACCTAGTCTAGTGGAAGATGTCCCTGCCCATGGCAGGGGGGTGGAATGAGATGTTCTTTAAAGTCCCTTCCAACCCAAACCATCATGTGATTCTGTAATTATATGTATCCTGTGTCTCTGAGCAAATGATCTCTACTATTCCTGATTCCTTTCATGAGAAATTGTTAAGCACATGTAATTGAACAAAACCAGCTCCTTTAATGCTGTCTGTAAGTGACCTTAGTTCAGAGCAGTCTGCCCTGGATCTCCACAATTTAATGTATCATTTGCTCATTTGTGTAATTTTGAGGCTTGATGTACAGGTGACCACACGTGTGGGTGCCCACAGCTTACCTGAGGTGCTGCACAGGGACACAAAGCCATCCTGCTGCCTGAATACATCCGATTTGACCAGGATGGGGGCTCCCACTCAGCCCTTCCCATGGTGGCCACAGCAAAGACCAAGTCCTCCTTCTGCCCTCTCCTCCTGGTCTCAGCCAGGCTTCAGATTCAGCTGAAGGTGAGCCAAGAGCTGAGCCAGACAACTGGCCAGCTGCACTTGTGGGACAATCATGGCAACAATTTCTGAGGCAGAGTGACCCCAAAATGCTGCCTTTAATTGCTCTTCCAGTACCAGAAACTGAGCAGGGGCTGTGCCTGGGCAGCAGACAGCATCACATGTATCAGTAGCTCCTGTTATTCTGTAAAGCTCACACACGCCCAGGGAAGGGAAAGATGAGGTATGTAGCCAAAATTAGGTGTATGTATCATAACTCCAGCACACGATGACAGCTAAGGGGAATAAAGCAGCGCTCTCAGTGGTACATGCTAAGTGTCATCACACATACCTCTGCTCATCCCGACATGTTCTAACAGAGCAAAGCCTCAGCTCCATCTGCAAGCTTTCTTTTTTTCTTCCTTCCACTCTCTTAAAAAATATTACTAGATGTGGTATCCTTCCAAGCAATGTATAAAACATGTAAATTCCGATTTCAATTTTGTAACTACAAGCCCAAAACACAGCTATTTTCCAAGAGGCGCTCTGCCGATATGGCTCCCATCACTTTGGCAGAGACATGGCATAGCTACACCTCTCACAAAGGAATTCCGTAACAAAACGAGTTCTTACATGCTGGGACTAAATATTTTTAAACAGCACTCTCTGCCAACTTCAAGTTTCAGCTGTATTTGTGCAACTAAAAAAAACCAAAAAAACCAACCCCCCCCCCCCCAACATCACACAAAGCTTTCACTACA